>CM042404.1:26355869-26613369 GCA_023634145.1 Thymallus thymallus
GACAATTTTGAACAAACACATTTTATTTTTTAATGCTTCAGGTAATTCATTGGCATGAAATGGTTGGATGGAAACCTGGTTACTGATACACAGCAGGATATTTCGCTGCCCCACTGGTACTAAGGACAGTTTCAATCACATACACCCAACAAAGTAACCACTGTTCAAGAACTGGTTGAATCAACGTTGTTTCCACGTCATTTCAAACCAAAAAAATCTATGTGATGACGTTGAATCAACGTGGAAAACAAATTGTTATCAACATAAGGACATTTTGTGTTTTTTTCAACCAACCTTTAACCTAAATCCAATGACATGCCGATTTATTTTTGTTGATTTCACGTTGAATTCATATTAGTTGACAACTCAACCAAAAATGTAAATCAAAACTAGATGTTGGAACTGATGTCTGTGCCCAGTGGGTAGTGCCTATTTTATATTTTTTATTTCACCTTTATTTAACTAGGCAAGTCAGTTAACAAAAAAATATTATTTACAATGATGGCCTACCTACAGGGTCAGTCCCTGGAGCAAATTAGGGTTAAGTGCCTTGCTCAAGGACACATCGACACCTTTTTCACCTTGTCGGCTCAGGTATTCGAACCAGTGACCTTTCGGTTACTGGTCCAACGCTCTAAACACTAGGCTACCTACTGCCCTACTCAGCTGTTTATTCAGAATGTAGGCATCTTCATAATAAGCCTCATGATGACTATTACAAAAAAGTGGCAAAAGTAAGCACACAGAAATTACAGTCGAGTAATATCTGAATAATTCCCATTTTTAAATAATAACATATATACAGTATGTACAACTTGAGAAGCATTAATCACATGCTGGTCATGTCAACATTATAGAGAACGTTTCTTTTTAAACTATTTACTCTATTGCAACTGGAAAAAAACTATCACAATACTTTTATGACAGCAAGTCAAAAGCTTTGATAATGAACACCACTCCACCTTTCACCTCCTACCCTTCGTTTGAGTCTTTGGGAATAAGTATGCCCCTGGCGTCACTTCTTACGAACTGTTACGTTCTTGCACACCCACGTCATGCCATCCTATAAAGTAAGTAAACAGACTCATATTATATCGCCATAGTATTAAACCATGGTGTGCAATCAGTGTGTATGAGGCTCTCTAAATGTACGTACAGTGTGTGTGTGTTGTGTGCAAATGTAGTGTATGGGAAGTTTGTGTGTACAGTGCTTTCGGAAAGTATTCAGACCCCTTGACTCATTTTGTTACGTTACGGCCTTATTCTAAAATGTATTCAATTCATATTTTCCCTTATTGATCTACACACAATAACTCATAATGACAAAGTGAAAACAGGTTTTTAGAAATCAACAACTTGATTGAAGTCCACCTGTGGTAAATTCTATTGATTGGACATGATTTGGAAAAGCACACACCTATCTATATAAGGTCATACAGTTGACAGTGCATGTCAGAGTAAAAACCAAGCCATGAGGTCGAAGAAATTGTCCGTAGAGCTCCGAGACAGGATTGCGTCGAGGCTCAGATCTGGGGAAGGGTACCACAAATGTCTGCAGCATTGAAGGTCCCCAAGAACACAGTGGCCTCCATCATTCTTAAATGGAAGAAGATTGGAACCACCAAGACTGAACAATCGGGGGAGAAGGGCCTTGGTCAGGGAGGTGACCAAGAACCCAACGGTCACTCTGAAAGAGCTCCAGAGGTCTTCTGTGGAGAAGGGAGAACCTTCCAGAAGGACAACCATCTCTGCAGCACTCCACCAATCAGGCCTTTATGGTAGAGTGGCCAAACGGAAGCCACTCCTCAGTAAAAGGCACACCTTTTAGACCATGAGAAAAAAATATCCTCTGGTCTGATGAAACAAAGATTGAACCCTTTGGATGCCAAGGGTCACGTCTGGAGGAAACCTGGCACCATCCCTATGGTGAAGCATGGTGGCAGGAGGCCTTTTGGTAGGCCATCATTGTAAATAAGAATTTGTTCTTAAGTGACTTGCCTAGTTAAATAAAGGTTAAATAAAAAAAATAAAAAATAAAAATGTTAGTGGCAGCATCATGCTGTGGGGATGTTTTTCAGCGGCAGGGACTGGGAGACAGAAAAGATGAACGGATCAAAGTACAGAGAGATCCTTGATGAAAACCTGCTCCAGAGCGCTCAGGACCTTAGATTGGGGCGAAGGTTCACCTTCCAACAGGACAACAACCCTAAGCACACAGCCAAGACAACGCAGGAGTGCCTCGGGACAAGTCTCTGAATGTCCTTGAGGGGCCCAGCCAGAGCCCACACTTGAATCCCATCAAACATCTCTGGAGAGACCTGAAAATAGCTGTGTAGCGACGCTCCCCATCCAACAGGTGTGCCAAGGGAGGCTGTAATCGCTGCCAAAGGTTTCAATAAAGTACTGAGTAAAGGGTCTGAATACTTATGTAAATGTGATATTTAAGTTTTTTATTTTTTATACATTTACAAAAATGTCTAAACCTGTTTTTGCTTTGTCATTATGGGGTATTGTGTGTAGATTGATGAGGCAAAAAAACAATTTAATAAATTTTAGAATAAGGCTGTAAGGTAACAAAATGTGGAAAAAGTAGAGGGATCTGAATTTCCGAATGCACAGTAGATGTGTGTTTTATACCTGTACTCCCTCTGCAGTGATTGCAGAGCAGGCCTGGATCTGCCAAACCCGGTCTCTGATGGTGTGCAGGTTGAGGCCCTCAGCTAGCTCTGATGCAGGAGCCGCAGTCAGCAGGTCCTGCTTGTTGGCAAATATCAACAGTGGCACCATGCTCAACTTCTCTTCTTCCATCAACTCAGCTAGCTCCTGCTTGTGTGTGTGTGTGTGTGTGTGTTTATGGGGGGGTCAATCAATAACTGCATCAAAATAAGGATTTCAGAAGACAGCTTAATATAATATTGTGCATTTTTACAGACTGGTGCTTCTTTACCTGACCCGTCTCTTCAAAGCGTTTCCTGTCAGAACTGTCAATCACATAGATCTGTGACGAAGATGGACAAATGATAGTATCAGCGACAGATCTCAAGCATTCTGTCTCCATTTATTTGCGGTCAGAATACTTTTTGGAGTTACCATTAGGACCTACCAGTACGTCTGTGTTCTCAAAGTAGTTCCTCCAGTACGGGCGGATCTTGCGCTGGCCTCCAATGTCCCAAACGTTTAGCTTAAATCCCTGGGACTGCATGATCTTTATGTTGAATCCCTGTGGACAGAGGAGGAGAGTGCCCATTTATGCTTTGGACAGTTTGTGATCACTGTGAGCATGTGTAAATATGCTGTAATGAGTGTCTGAGCTGTGAACATCCTATTGTCTATATCCAGGGTTGGATATTTTTTGTATTTTTTTTATTTAACCTGTATTTAACCAGACAAGTCATTTATTAACAAATTCTTATTTACAATGACGGCCTATCGACAGGGTCAGCCCCTGGAGCAAATTAGGGTTAAGTGCCTTGCTCAGGGACACATCGACAGGTTTTTCACCTTGTCGGTTCGGTTATTCAAACCAGCGACCTTTCGGTTACTGGCCCAACGCTCTAAGCGCTAGGCTACCTGCCACCCCCAGGTAGGTTACATTCTAAATGTAATCTGTTACAGTTACCGGTCCAAAATTGTATTCAGTAATTTAAATGTTGGATTACCCAAACTCAGTAATGTAATCTGTTTACTTTCTGTTACTTTTGGATTACTTTCCCCTTAAGAGGCATTAGAAGATCACAAAAAGGATCCATCAAATACATTAGGTGCATCATCATCGTGGTCTCTGCCATTTAAAAAACAAGAAGTAATCATCTAGTTTTTCCATTGTATCTGTAATCTGATTACAATATTTCTAATGGTCACATAACTGATTGCAGTTACTGGTTTTCTGTAATCAGATAACATGTAATCAGATACTCCCTAATCCTGTGTATATCAGTACATTTACCTGAGTAGGGGTGATGTGGCTGACATCCTCTGAGGCCAGCTGTTTAAGCAGGGTGGTCTTGCCAGCGTTGTCCAGCCCTAGCAACAGTAGCCGCACCTCCTGGTCCGGAGAGTGCTTCAGTCTTCGCAGAATCGACAGCAAGCCCTGCAGTGCATCACACATCCAGGTCAGGTGACATCATGACAAACAACACAAGTTGGTACTTAGGTATATAATGAGATAATAATAACCTAGGCAACAAGGCATTATGTTCAAACATAATTAACAGCAGGTGGTTCAGCTAAAAATAACTTCTGTTCTGTTAACAGGGTTACCAGAAAACACGTTATTGCATAACTGAACACACCAGGGCAGAAATAATGCAAGGCAACCTCGGGCCATTGTGATTGGGATTGGCATGGCACAGATTAATCCAGAAGATCCCGAGCGCCGTGTGAAGGAGGCAAGAAGCACTAAGAGCACAGATTTAACTGTTAACCTCTTGCCATGGCCTACATTCACAGCACCTTTGATTGGACAGTTCGGGTGAGACATGTGCACAGCAAGAAGACTCTTCCAGCGTTGTGACTAAGCGTGAGGGAGGCTTATGAGGTCTTCTTATTCACTGCTGTCACTGTACTTTATGAACCAGCCAACTAAATAGACAGCAGATTCTCAAGCCACATCTTTGTGATATAGTTAATGTCACAATCACTGTAGATGACATGCCATCTGAGTAGGCAACAATAATTAGGACTAGCTAAGTAAATTGAGAGACTACAGATGCCACAGGTGACTCTGTAGTCACCTTGGAGGCTGAATGTACTTTCAAAGGTTTGGGGTACCATATTGCTGCAGGAATCAGTAATAAGGTATCAAGCCGTACTTGTTAGTTTAGATAGCTGATTGCCAATCACAAGGTAAAAATGTGTCCATAACATTTGAAACTTTGTCATTGTTGTTAGCTAGGTATAGCTTGCCTATGCTTAACCTTACTTTACAGATATGAAATGGTATTATGTGTTATGATGTTCTGACAGTAACAACACAGTAATGAATGATTTGCATGAATGACAATAAGCATGCCCTGCCAGGTACAGGCTGTATTGTAGCTGACGTTACTAACCCTAGCTAGCTAACTGTAGAAAGCTACGTTAACGTTAGTTGCGTTTACACTTATTGATAACTGACTAACGTTACTCTCTCACATACGATATTGCATTTAGCCATACTGCTGAATTCCAACTCTGTGTTTATAATATTGCAAGGTACTTACCATGGTTTACTCAGCTAGTGGCTCCTGTTCAGGCTGAGAGAGTGGATTAAAGTTACCTAGCTAGCAGCATTTGACAGGATTCATTCTTCGAACAGCTGTAAAGCTCTCCGTAGCTATGGTAGCCGTGACGTCAACATAAACAACGACATGGGCCATTCTTTGGCCGGGCACCAGACCCCATCATCACCCCATAATTAATTGTGTACAACACATTTATATCTGCGATTATTTCCGTTTTTCTGATTAGGACTTGACAATCTTAATACATGTTCTTCATTTCCAGTGCTTCTGACTCAGACAAGTCTACAGCTTCATGGGCACCGTTCATGGAGTCCCGCAGGTACTGAAGGAATTTCCAAGTATGACTAGCTGCAGCCCGGCGTATAGGTGAGTGGGTGTGTCGAAAGGAGTGGGTGGATGGAAAAACGAATCAGGTAATTGGGCAGATTTGTTGCCACTCAAGACCGTTTTGCGTGTCTGATTGGTCTGTACAACGAGTCTATGAACCGGCAACCAGTGTGTCTGTGTTGAATGGACATCCTGCCGACCGGAGACCTGACCAATAGTGTGCAACTGCAGCCCGCAATTCGGGCGTTCCTGCATGTGGGCATTCCTGCAGCTGCAGCAACACCCCCCTCGAGTGTCCCATTGGTTCCTTCATGAACACGCACCGAGCATTCCATTGGTGCACCCCACTGTCTGCCAGTGTATGGCTAGCTAGCTACCGTTGTCACCCCTGTGGGGTTTATAAAGTGGCTGGCATCCAACATTATTGTGCATTAACGCCACCGATTGTACTGGAGCGCCCCCGTATAAAGTGAGGTTCCTGCAGGAACGCCCCAAATTGCGGGTCACAATTGCACCCTTCTCGACCTGACTGTGCTACTGGGTATCATGATCGTGTTGCCCAGCCTGGTCTCATACACTAGACGTAACATAGCAAATGTAATCCCAAGACGCAATATGTAAAGCAGTGGTCACCAACCTTTTCTGAGTCAAGATCACTTTCTGAGTCAAAATGCAAACCGAGATCTACCACTCAGTTTTTTTTGTAACATGACTTAAAAAACGTAAGCCTATGCAAAAAAACAGTTTTGTAGCAATGAGGTTTGTGCAGTAAGCTATAGACCCAATATATTATCGCCTCATATTGGCTTTGCTTGAATTGCCCTGCCAATGCATTGTTGTTTGGGACATTTAAAAATATATATATTTCAACATTTGAGGTAGGCTTTACTGGTAATAGATCCGTTGTTGTATTATTTGCAAGGCACAGCTAAGTTAGCATACATTTAAATCCTTTGCTATTTTACTGGGCGATGATGCCTGCATCTGATGAGAGCAGAAGACTGAGGGTCCGCCTCCCAACATCCCTCCGCTCTGCCTTTCCTCCACTGTCACTGACCAAAAAGGGACACCGTCTTCCAGCTGATGGAAAAACTCGAGTCGTACCACATTATTTCTGCCTCATGCATAAATTCATGTTGTTACTCCTATGAACAGAAAAAGTGATATATTCCTTGATATAAAAAAATATCCAAGCTGCTAATAATAACAACAACACAAGACAATCGATACACTGTCCTACTCATACATTACTGCTGCAGTGCTTCTTGTAGCGCTAAGTGGAAATAGGAAGAACAAACATTTTATGGCTTATAAAAGTGTTGAATATAAAGTGTTGACAGTGCTGAGTAAGAATTTAAACATGAACTCACTCATACAAACAGCAGCTCTGCTGTATTCGTTGACAGTATCTCTCTAGTCATGGTTTTAAACGTTTTGAAATCTCACAGTATCAACTTTGCTGTAGATTTCTTTTATGCCTGCAACGTTACTGCAGACACGGTAATCTGAGCCATCTGATTGGCCAGCGGTGGCCTATAGTGCACCTGATTTTCTCTCCGGGCCCGCCGGAAATGCAGAGTTTGTACCTTCAGACACATGAAATGGTTCAAAATGGCAACCGCTCACCTATCAGGCACGCAGAGCAGCTGAATCGGGAGCACATACCGCCAACAGCCCGATACAAATAAAATAAATAGGAACACAATGCTTTATCATTGGGTTTTTTACAGAAATGTTTGGCAATCGACTAGGAATGCCTTAGAGATCGACCAATCGATCGCGATTGACCGGTTGGTGACCACTGATGTAAAGTGTTGGTCCCATGTTTCGTGAGCTGAAAAAAAAAATAATAGAAATGTTCCATACGCACAAAAAGTTTATTGATCTCAAATTGTGTGAATTTGTTTACAACCATATTAGTGAGCATTTCTCCTTTGCCAAGATAATCCATCCGAATCAAATCAAATTGGTCACATACACATATTTAGCAGATGTTATTGCTGCTGTAGCGAAATGCTTGTGTTTCTAGCTCCCACAGTGCAGTAGTATCTAACAATTCACAACAATACACACAAATCTAAAAGTAAAAGAATGGAATTAAGAAATATATAAATATTAGGGCAAGCAATGTCGCAATGGCATAGACTAACACACAGTAGAAAATAATACATGCATATGAGATGAGTAAAGCAAAAATATGTAAACATTATTAAAGTGGCTAGTGTTCTATTATTAAAGTGGCCAGTGATTCCAAGTCTATGTATATAGGGCAGCAGCCTCCAAGGCAGTTGGGTAAAGTACTTAAGTACAAATACTTTAAAGTACTACTTAAGTAGTTTTTTGGGGAATCTGTACTTTATTATTTTTATTTTTGACAACTTTTACTTTTACTTCACTACATTCCTAAAGAAAATAATGTAGTTTTTACTCCATACATTTTCCCTGACACCCAAAAGTACTCATTACATTTTGAATGCTTAGCAGGACAGGAAAATGGTCCCATTCACACACTTATCAAGAGAACATCCCTGGTCATCTACTGCCTCTGATCTGGTGGACTCACTAAACAAGTGATTTGTTTGTAAATTATGTCTGAGTGTTGGAGTGTGCCCCTGCCTATCCATAAAAAAAGAAAATGGTGGCGTCTGGTTTGCTTTTGAAATGATTTATGCTTTTACATTTACTTTTGATACTTAGGTATATTTAAAACCAAATACTTATACTCAAGTAGTATTTAACTGGGTGACTTTAACTTTTAGTTGAGTCATTTTCGATTAACGTATCTTTACTTTTATTCAAGTATGACAATTGGATACTTTTTCCACCACTGCTCTAAGGTGCAGGGCTGCGTAACCGGGTGGAAGCTGCCTAGTGATGGCTATTTAACAGTCTGATGGCCTTGAGATAGAAGCTGTTGTTCAGTCTCTCGGTCCCAGCTTTGATGCACCTGTACTGACCTCGGCTTCTAGATGATAGCGGAGTAAACAAGCCATGGCTCGGGTGGTTGTTGTCCTTGATTATCTTTTTGGCCTTCCTTTGACATTGGGTGCTGTAGGTGTCCTGGAGGACAGGTAGTTTGCCCCTGGTGATGTGTTGGGCAGACCTCATCACCCTCTGCAGAGCCCTGTGGTTGTGGTCGGTGCAGTTGCCGTACCAGGCGGTGGTACAGCCTGACAGGATGCTCTCAATTGTGCATCTGTAAACGTTTGTGAGGGTTTTAGGTGCCAAGCCAAATTTGAGCTGTTGCGCCTTCTTCATCACGCTGTCTGTTTGGGTGGACCATTTCAGATCGTCAGTGATGCGTATGCCGAGGAACTTGAAGCATTCCACGTTCTCCACTGCGGTCCCGTCGATGTGGATAGGGGCGTGCTCCCTTTGCTTTCCTGAAGTCCACGGTCAGCTCCTTTGTTGACAGGTGCGGCATATCAAGAAGCTGATTGAACAGCATGACCATTACACAGATGCACCTTGGCTGGGCCTAAAATGTGCAGTTTTGTGCAGTTTTGTCACACAACACAATGCCACAGATGTCTCAAGTTTTCAGGGAGTGTGTAATTGGCATGCGGACTGCAGGAATGTCCACCAGAGCTGTTGCTGGAGAATTTAATGTTAATTTCTCTACCAACGTCGTTTTAGAGAATTTGGCAGAACTTCCAACCGGCCTCACAATCACAGACCAAGTGTAACCACGCCATCACAGGACATCCACACCGGCTTCTTCACCTGTGGGATCGTCTGAGACCAGCCACCCAGATAGCTGATGAAACTGAGGAGTATTTATGTCTGTAATAAAGCCCTTTTGTGGGGAAAAACATATTCTGATTGGCTGGGCCTGACTCATATGAACTGTAACTCAGTAAAGTCTTTGAAATTGTTTCATGTTGCGTATATATTTTTGTTCAGTATATATTATGATGCTGTATGTTACATTTGGTATGGTTAAATAAGGCAGAAAGTTACTTAAGGCAAAAAAACGAAAGGAGGGCGGTTGGTCTGGGTGAATGAAATGTCGAGCAACACAAAGGTTGCGTGTTCGAATTTCATCACGGACAACATTAGCATTTTTAGCTAATTTGTAACTTTTCAACTACTTACTACTTTTTAGCTGCTTTGCAACTACTTATCATGTTATCAAATCCTTCCCCTAACCCTAACCTTAAACTTTTAGCTAACCCTTCCCCTAATCCTAACCGTTTAACCTTTTCTTAAAACTGCATTGTTGGTTAAGGGCTTGTAAGTAAGCATTTCACTGTAAGGTCTACACCTATTGTATCCGGCACATGTGACAAATAAAACTTGATTTGCGTTATCCACCCAGCCACCTTGCTAATGTTAGCCACAAGAAATTGGAATTCGTAACATGTCACACGTTTAGCAAATTTGAAACATATACCACGTTTAGAAAATTTGTTACATTTTGTATGTTTATCTAATTTGTAACATACTGTATAATCATTGTAATTCTTAACAAATCATACAAAATGGATGGACATCCACAAATTAATACATACCATACAAAACACAACATATCATACTAAATGGAGTGTCTCTGACTTACATTTACATAAAGAATAGTATGCAATGCTCTGAGAACAACTGAGACTAGGTTGTGTTGCCGTTGGTAACTAATGTGGCAATTCTTTCTCCCTCCCATTCTTTTATTTCAAATTGGATACCATACTACACAAAAAATAACAACTATTGATAACCATCTAGATGTCACCTTGATACTCAATGAGGAGGGTATGAACAGCAACAACACCAGGACACAGTGCCCTTCGCTCCCGCTTGACAAGCACTACTGTCTGGCATTGGCATGGGAAGTAGCTACCTAATATCAGATTGACAGTCATGGTAAGCACACACATATAAAGCAACAGTCTCACCCATCAGTACCTTTAATTAAAAAAAAACAATCTTCAGTTTTATAACTGAAAATGTGCAATTAAAATGAACAGTGAAATGTGACTCATACTCATATCCAAACTCTCGCGGTATGGTATCTCAATGTACGGAAGTTGCGTGGTAAGAAACGGAAGACAAAAAAAACCCTGATCAATCAAAACCGTCTAACCACTAGATTTTATGGGTATTATTGCCACGTTCAAAACAACTGAGAGCTCGGAACTTGGAACTCGGATATCTCTGACTTCCGACTTTAGTACATTCAAAAGAACTGGAAACTCCACGACTGGGAAAAATCAATTCTCTCGAGTTCCCAGTTGTTTTGAACGCTCGGAATTCAGAGATGTCCGAGTTCCCAGTTGTTATGAACGCGGCATTACACAGAACAATATTGTGTGTAGTTGTTGGCTATTATTTTGGGTGCTGACGATACGTAATTTTTATTTTATGTTCTTGATGTTGTGTCTGGTTTTGAGCTGTTCTGACTGATTTCAAGTCAATGCTAATATGGCAAAAAAAAATCCCTAGCTAGTTCACCAACAACTGTAAATATGTATTTGAGAGACAAGTGCTTATTGTGCAAATGTATTTGTTTTCTTTTTATTGTATTTTACCCCTTTTTCTGCCCAATTTTCGATCTTGGCTCATCGCTGCAACTCCCCAACGGGCTCGGGAGAGGTGAAGGTAGAGTCATGTGTCGTCCGAAACATGACCCACCTAACCGTGCTCCTTAACACCTGCCAGCTTAACCCAGAAGCCAGCCCCACCAATGTGTCAGAGGAAACACCGTTTAATTTGTAAAACACAAAAAACAAAACTGTTTAAAAATAAAACATTTTTTAAAACTGTTCAATTGGCATCCGGTGTCAGCCCACAGGCACCCAGCCCGCCACAAGGAGCCGCTAGAGCATGATGAGTCAAGTAAAGCCCCACCGGCCTAACCCTGACGACGCTGGGCCAATTGTGTGCAGTCCTATGGGACTCCCAGCCACTCGGGAGGCCCCGTATTTATTTTTTCAATAAACATTGGAGACAAAATATAGTTAACATATTTTCCATAGCACTTGCTATTATTTTGCTTGTCTGAAAACTTTACTACCAGTTCATAAGATGTCCTCCAGTGAGTTATTTTTGATGTTTTACTTTTCCTGTTGAAAACGGATATTCCAGTAAAGTACACACACTAGGGTAAAATGTTTTGATCAAACATTTTTTTGTTTGTTGACAATTGCAAACTTCAAGGAGTTGGGCAGGGGTGTCAAAGTTATTCCACGGAAGGGATTGCCTGCAGGTTTTTGTTTTTTCCTTTCAATTAAGGCCTACAAAATCAGGTGAGGGGAGTTCCTTAGTAATTAGTGACCTTAATTCATCAATCAAGTACAAGGGGGGAGAATCCCCCATCCATGTCATAACTTTCCTGAACCGCCTATTGAGATGTTCCTTTTTTTTTTTTTTTACACACACCTTTTGTCAAGTAAATCAGGTGGACAACGTCACCCACCCTCTGCACGCTATGGTTATGACGCAGAGGAGCACTTTCAGTCACAGACTGATCCCACCACAGTGTGCCAGAGAGCGCTACAGGAGGTCCTTCCTGCCGGCGGCTATTAGACTATATAATGCCTCACCGGGGTGCCGTGCCGTCGGCAACATAGATCTGGAACTGTTGGGGTGCTAGGACCTAGTTTAACAATTATGCATCCATCCGTGAGTAACTCTGGTCCGTCAGCACTCATCCACTCAGGACCTATTTATTCATACAGGTCTGTATATACATACTCATGTACAGTTGTTATATTATATCACATGCAATATTGTAAGTAATTATTGGACTTAACCTACGTAGGCATTCACTCAGGAATGCATAGTAGTATCCTTTTCTCATTGCTTTTAGTATATCGAATGTGCAATACGTGCAGTTGTCTGAGGACTGTATTTTAAGGGAATTACTATTATTACCCCAAATGATATCATACACACATTTAGCTATTAAAGTATCTCTTCCTGTCATTTACCTGTACAGTTTGTGTAAACATGCAAGTATTCACTTATCTGTAAATATAACTGTATACCTAACTGTACAGCTAATTTAACCATGCAAAATTTTCACTTACCTGTTCATTTACCCAGTCTGTCTATTAAGTAAACTATTATTCCCTTGCTCATATCATACACATTTTTAGCTACTGAAGTATTTCTCTGCCATCGACCTGTATAGTATAGTTAACCATCCAACATCCACCAATGTATAGTGTACATATTCAGCCAACCACCCATACTATGCAATGTCTTTTTATAGCTTTTTTTTGCACTCCGGATATCTTGTATTTCTATACTTTTTCATACTGCCGCTCTATGTATCATGTACCGTGTATCTGTCTTTTGTGTACTTTCGTTGTGGCATTTTGCACCTGCCCTGTGTTTTGTTGTAGCTGCTTGACAATGAAATTTCCCCCCCGGGGGATCAATAAAGTATCTATCTATCTATCTATCTATCTATCTATCTATCTATCTATCTATCTATCTATCTATCTATCTATCTATCTATCTATCTATCTAAAGGAGACTGGAGTGCCACCACCAGTTGCTTGAGTGCCACCACCATTTTGCACCCGCCCTGTGTTTTGTTGTAGCTGCTTGACAATGAAATTTCCCCCCCGGGGGATCAATAAAGTATCTATCTATCTATCTATCTATCTATCTATCTATCTATCTATCTATCTATCTATCTATCTATCTATCTATCTATCTATCTATCTATCTATCTATCTATCTAAAGGAGACTGGAGTGCCACCACCAGTTGCACAAATATACTTATCCAGTTGTATGACAACACCGCCCTCCAGTGGCTGGTGCAAAAGCTATCTGTTTCTGGATGAAAATCACTGAACGCCTTCCGACAGGGACAAAACATGTCACGTACTTAACGGTTTGAATTAGCTGTTAATTCCACAAGTTTTGGATACACTGCTATATGATTTCCGTCGTGTTCTCGGCCAACAACCCAGAAAGATGCCACAGAAAACACTGGGATCCATTGTAGGTCTTCTTTGCACAGGGACCTGTTTGGTACAGGTAAGCTGCAGTTTACGTTCATAGCGCGGCAGGCGCTTTTAACCAAGGCCGTGGATCGCTGCTGGATCCTAGGCCTTCTATTGTGCCTTTTGTTTCCCCACAAAGGAACTTGGGCATGGCTCGCTAGCGACTCCAACTTTGGGTGACGTCAGTTTGGGGAAAATCGTGTGTTTGTTTATATTTATAGCTACAATGTTTATAGCTTGAAATACTTATACGATATTATCCGAAATTTTACCAAGCCTTTCAATACCAGTTGATAAACTAGCCATAGCTAGTTTCCTAACGTTAGGTCTTTTTTTTTTTTTGTCCGGTAGAACACCGCAGTACACTTTTTTTTATTTTTTATTTTACTTTCGATATTTTGAATTTACTCTTCAACAACTCTCGGGAGAAAGTTCCTAGGATGATGATATAGCTATAATCAGATGATAGAGAGGAAGGTACACACTTTGTTTTTACCGATTGTTAAGGGAAAACTCCGACTGAGGCAAAAAGGAGACAATATGCTATTTTCTTGCGGTCCGGTTGTATAGGGGACCGTCGCAAAAGTGTAATACCGGAACATAATTACAAATCATTTGTAGACTGCAAATTGACCGCAATAAGCCCAAATTGATATATTTGACTAAAACATACTAATTTAAACATAGTAAAATAATTTAGAACTGATTTCCTGGTGTTTTATGTCCAACAATGGAAATGAAAAAATTATATATTTTGTATTTTGCTCAGAAAACTTGATTGGGAAACCATCCACTACTAAAAGGACCATTTGTTGTGTAATACCACATTTTCAAACCATATAGGATAGCAATCCAGTTCACTTCATGTAGAGGCAAGCCAGCATTTGAGGTGAAGGGATTTAATGTTGCAGAGAGTGGCAATAAAGTGACAGATTACGACGTGTTAGTTTTCAAATGTGTAAAGAAGTGGAAGGCGCTCAACCAATTTAGAGGTACAAAACAATTATTAAGTCGTCACTGAAAAGGAAATGCGTAATGCTTGATCACCATTGAAAAATATACTTAAGAACTATTAAGCTTCCTCATTGGCTTTCATAAAAACAATCACACAGACGGAATGGACAAGTTCATAGGGATGAGGGAAGACTTTTAGCAGGGAAGCTATTCAGCTAGAGGTGCCAGTGAGAGGTGTCTGTCAATACAAGTAGGTCCACAGGGTTAGAGGTACTGTTGTCAATGGCTCCACCTAGTGAAGTATACAGTAAGCGAAATGATTTCAAAACCATCTGGATATAGAGCCACAGAAAATGTGATCTGTACATGAACAAATAACCACAGCTGTAATAGTATAAATATTTATAAAAAAGTGTAGGAATTTGGAAAAAATCAAAGGTGTACCTTTCATAAGACGGGTAAAGGAACCAACTGTACTTGTTTGTAGCTCATATGGACAGTGAGCTATTAAAAAAAGGACCCACAACTGGAAATATTCATAAAATCTGTGAAATGGATATTCTAATGGATGTACAATGAAGGAGGCAGGTCTGTGACCTAAGATCAAGTGGTTTTACAGGTATGTCATTTGTATAAGAAATTATAAAAATTTGATCTGTATGTCAACAAATACAAACACAATTATAATAGGATAAATATGTAAAAAATCTAAGGGGAGGAGTTTGGGGTAGTATAGTGTAGAGAATAATCCGCTGTGAAAATAATTTTTCCATAACAACTGTTTTAAGCTGGTGTACAAAAGTGAGACGCAAAAACAAAACTTAAACGGTAAAGCATAGAAATAGTACACATAGAACAGATCTACTGCTGCTTAGACTTGCCTTCAATGACTGACAGATCTATAAGATTTCTAAGATTTAATCGACTCAATCCTGTAAACACCAGGTTTTGCTGATGGCACACCTACTCATTCAAGGGTTTTTCTTTATTTGTACTATTTTCTACATTGTAGAATAATAGTTAAGACATCAAAATGAGGAAATAACACATGGAATCATGTAGTAACCAAAAAAGTGTTAAACAAATCTAAATATATTTTAATTTCTTAAAACGTAGCCACCCTTTGCCTTGATGACAGCTGTCATGACTTTCCTGTGAGGATCCAATGGGTCAGATTAGCTTGGCAATGGTTGACAGTAACCACCCACAGAAGAGGGGAGGAGGGAACTGGGCTGGTTTGACAGCTCACACCCTGTCGTAAATTAAAGGAGAGGGGATCCAGAGAGATCTCCCACCCCAAAATCCAACAAGAAATATCTTTAACAGACGTTTCTTAAACGAATACTGGAAAAATATTTCTAACATAAGAACGTGGGGAATGGTCAGAGATGCTCTATAGAAAACTGTCATATTGTTTTTTTATTTTGTGATGTCATTTAAAAGGTTATGAAGGAAATACTGTAACTTGAAAAGTATATACACAACATGTATGAAGTCTCCATCCTTAACGTTGTATATGAAAAATGATGAAATTATATCTTTTAAGATAGGAATGTGATTTTAGGAGCCATAAGAGACAATAGTTTTATGTAACTTTGTACAAGTAAGTAGCCACGCCCTTGAGTGAGGTCGGAGAACGTGTCAGCCTCACGAACCGCCCCTTTTGAAGAACTGTATAAATTGATGGGTTAAGAATTAACATATCGGACCAGAAAGACACGAGGTGGTCGCTGCACGTTTGAAATGGTTGGAATTTTGAACCTCAACACAAGGTGAATAAAATAAACTCACCTCCTAGACCAGAACATCGCCAGGCTGCAGCTGCGCATGTAAAGTGGTTCAAACTCTTGACTATCCACACGAGGTGGAGAGAGGAGAACTCCCCCCCTCAGACAATCACTGGTACAGCTAATTAGCTGTTCTGAGGAAACACCCCACTGGAGAGCGGATCACTAAGAAGGACATTGTGACCTCTGTGGACAATCCGAGCCTTACAAGTGGACTGCGGAAAGGCCCAGCCAAACCCTTTCCAAGAAGGCTTGGTGCCGACAGAGATAAACGGCAAACGAAGGCATTCACACGTAAATACACTACTGTTCAAAAGTTTGGGGTCACTTAGAAATGTCCTTGTTTTTGAAAGAAAAGCAAAACATTTTTTAAAAGAACATAAAATTGATCAGAAATCCAGTGTAGACATTGTTAATGTTGTAAATGACGATTGTAGCTGGAAACTGTTTTTCACAGAACAGCGCAAACTGGCTCTATCCAGAATAGAAAGTGGGAGGCCCCGGTGCACAACTGAGCAAGAGGAGATTAGTGTCTAGTTTGAGAAACAGACTCCTCACAAGTCCAACTGGCAGCTTCATTAAATAGTACCCGCAAAACACCAGTCTCAATGTCAACAGTGAAAAGGCGACTCCGGGAGGCTATCCTTCTAGGCAGAGTTGCAAAGAAAAAGCCATATCTCAGACTGGTGAATAAAAGATTAAGATGTGCAAAAGAACACAGACGCTGGACAGAGGAAGATTGGAAAAAAGTGTTATGGACAGACAACTCTAAGTTTGAGGTGTTTGGGTCACAAAGAACATTTGTGAGACGCAGACCAAATGAAAAGATGCTGGAGGAGTGCTTGACACCATCTGTCAAGCATGGTGGAGGCAATGTGATAGTCTGGGGGTGCTTTGGTGGTGGTAAAGTAGGAGATTTGTACAGGGTAAAAGGGATCTTGAGAAGGAAGGCTATCACTCCATTTTGCAATGCCATGCCATACCCTTGTGGACGGTGCTTAATTGGAGCCAATTTCCTCCTACAACAGGACAATGACCTAAAGCACAGCTCCAAACTATGCAAGAACTATTTAGGGAAGAAACAGTCAGCTGGCATTCTGTCTATAATGGAGTGGCCAGCACAGTCTCCGGACCTCAACCCTATTGAGCTGCTGTGGGAGCAGCTTGACCGTATGGTATGTAAGCAGTGCCCATCAAGCCAATCCAACTTGTGGGAGGTGCTTCAGGAAGCAGGGGTGTGAAATCTCTTCAGAGTACCTCAACAAATTGACAACTAGAATGCCAAAGGTCTGCAAGGCTGTAATTGCTGAAAATGGAGGATTCTTTGTCGAAAGCAAAGTTTGAAGGACACAATTATTTCAATAAAAAATCATTATTTATAACCTTGTCAATGTCTTGACTATATTTCCTATTCATTTTGCAACTCATTTCATGTATGTTTTCATGGAAAACAAGGACATTTCTAAGTGACCCCAGACTTTTGAACAGTAGTGTACATTAATGGTTTCTTACTCCAAACGGGCAGCGGTTTGTGTGCAAAGAATATGATTACTGTGAGAATAATTTCTTAAATGTATCAACGAAAAGTCTCTCGCTCTCTCTCCGTCCATCAAGCCGCCATAGGTTGTCAGTCCGCTAGGGACCCTTTTCTCATGTATTAAGTGTGTATGCTTATTCTGTGTTATTATATAACTAGTAAATAAATAATTAAACCAATTTGCGTAGTATTGAATAATGAGTAAGGCTAGGGTTTTTGCAGATCCAAGACTGTTTCGAATGTTCAGAATTATTATGATAAGAGGTAATGATTAATACGTTGACTGTTTTTATGGATGTTATAGGTCAAGACTTTTTTAGAGTTTAATTCGGGAGATGGTAACTCTTTAAACAACCTCTTCCGTGGTGCCCCAAATCCTAATGAGTTAATCGTTACATGATTAATTTAAACGGGTAACAATTAATCATGGTTAGTTGATTTTGATAAGTCATCAGATTAATGAAAGTAAAGTCACGACGCAGCTTTGCACACTCTTGGAATTCTCTCAACCAGCTTCATGAGGAATGCTTTTCCAACAGTCTTGAAGGAGTTCCCACATATGCTGAGCACTTGTTGGCTGCTTTTCCTTCACTCTGCAGTCCAACTCATCCCAAACCATCTCAATTGGGTTGAGGTCAGATTATTGAGGAGACCAGGTCATCTGATGCAGCATTCCATCCCTCTCCTTCTTGGTCAAATAGCCCTTACACAGCCTGGAGGTGTGTTTTGGGTCATTGTCCTGTTGAAAAACAAATGATAGTCCCCATTAAGCGCAAACCAGATGGGATGGCGTATCGCTGCAGTATACTGTGGTAACCATACTGGTTAAGTGTGCCTTGAATTCTAAATACCAGTGAAGCACCATCACACCACATCCTCCAAGCTTCACGGTGGGAACCACACGTTGAGATCATCCGCTCAACTACTCTGCGTCTCACAAAGACATGGTGTTTGGAACCAAAAATCTAAAATTTGGACTCATCAGACTAAAGGACAGATTTCCACTGGTCTAATGGCCATTGCTCGTGATTCTTGGCACAAGCAAGTCTCCTTATTATTGGTGTCCTTTAGTAGTGGTTTCTTTGCAGCGATTGCGTGAATCATGCCTTCATGGTCGAGTCTCCTCTGAAAGGTTGATGCTGAGACATCTGTTACTTGAACTCTGTGAAGCATTTATTTGGGCTGCAATTTCTGAGGTGCAGTTAACTCTAATAAACCTATCCTCTGCAGCAGAGGTAACTCTGGGTCTTCCTTTCCTGTGGCGGTCCTCATGAGAGCCAGTTTCATCATAGCTCTTGATGGTTTTTGCAACTGCACTTGACAGAATTCTAGAATTTTTCCGGATTGACTGACCACCTTGTCTTAAAGTAATGATGGACTGTCGTTTCTCTTTGCTTATTTGAGCTGTTCTTGCCAAAATATGGACCTTGTCTTTTACCAAATAGGGCTATCTTCTGTATATCACCCCTACTTTGTCACAACACAACTGATTGGCTCAAACGCATTGAGGAAAGACATTCCACAAATTATCTTTTAACAAGGCACACCTGTTAATTGAAATGCATTCCAGGTGACTGCCTTATTAAGCTGGTTGAGAGAATGCCAAGAGTGTGCAAAGCTGTCATCAAGGAAATGGGTGGCTCCTTTTGAAGAATCTCAAATATAAAATATTTGTATTCTTTTTTTTGGTTACTACATGATTCCATATGTGTTATTTCATAGTTTTGATGTCTTCACTATTATTCTACAATGTAGAAAATAGTACAAGTAAAGAACCCTTGAATGAGTAGGTGTCAACATTTGACTGGTACTGTATATCACTCATCTTCCTAGGACCTTCAGTGGTCAAAGTATTGACGAGCAAACTTTGAATATCCAAACTGAAAACAAATTTAATGTGGTGGTCCACTAAGCTAGCTATCTAACGTTTGCAAGCATAATATATTTTGTAGACATACAGCGATATATTTTATGTCTGCAGCTACTGGCCAATTACTATTTTGAAGTAAACTAGTCACTTCGATAGCTGGCTGTTAGCTACCACCTGTAAATGTAACATGCTAAATTACCGATTAGCTGGCTATGTAGGTTTCTAGCTAAGTAACTTTCCTGTTATGTATTTGTTGGTAGCGATGCATATAGCTTGCTATAACTGTAAACTAGCTACTGGCCACAAACCTGTTATTTTATCCTACCACAGTACCTGGTTAAAATGCTACTCTGCTAACCTTAATTAAAACTACTTTTTGAGGGCATTTGGCAGCTTTTATGACATGTTTGTAATATCGTGAGATGTCACTTACCTGTCATTGCAACACCTACAGTGCATTTGGAATGTATTCAGACCCCTTGACTTTTTCCACATTTTGTTACGTCACAGCCTTATTCTAAAATTGATTATCGTTTTCCCCCCCTCAATTCTACACACAATAACCCTATAAAAAACGGAAATATCAAATTTTAGTATATAGTACAAGTAAAAAGTATTCAGACCCTTTACTCAGTACTTTGAAGCACCTTTTGCAGTGATTACAGCCTTGAGTCTTCTTGGGTATAACGCTACAAGCTTGGCACACCTGTATTTGGAGTTTCTCCCATTCTTCTCTGCAGATCCTCTCAAGCTCTGTCAGGTTGGATGGGTCGGTGTCCTGTTGGAAGGGTGAACCTTCGCCCCAGTCTGAGGTCCTGAGCGCTCTGGAGCAGGTTTTCATCAAGGATCTTTCACTTGATTCTGACTAATCTCCCAGTCCCTGGCGCTGAAAAACATCCCCACAGCATGATGCTGCCACCATCATCCGTAGCGATGGTGCCAGGTTTCCTCCAGATGTGACGCTTGGCATTCAGACCAAAGAGTTCAATCTTGGTTTCATCAGACCAGAGAATCTTGTTTTTCATGGTCTGAGAGTCCAAGGGGGCTGTCATGTGCCTTTTACTGAGGAGTGGCTTCCGTCTGGCCACTCTGCCGAGTGGCGCAGCGGTCTAAGGCACTGCATTTGTGCTAGAGGGCATTTGGCAGCGCATGATTGGCCCAGCGTCGTCCGGGTTTGTACATAAAACGTATGAAACACGTCTGTAAAACCACAATGAGGACATCGACCTAACAAGTACGTTTTCATAAATCATTGGGTACAGTGCAAGAAAAAACGTCAGAGTAGGCTGACATTTTTTTCTTAATACGTTTTATGTACTACACACTTTAATCGAATACTTATGAAATGCTCATTGTTATATTTGGTAACTCGTTTATTTTCCCTCTACTCCAACCCCATTCGATGTGTTGAAGGGATGTGGGTGGAGCAATGTCTACATAAGGGTGCAAATAAGAATTTGTTCTTCACTGACTTGCCTAGTTAAATAAAATAAATACAAAAAAATCTACCATAAAGGCCTGATTTGGTGGAGTGCTGCAGAGATGTTTGTCCTTCTGGAAGTTTCTTCCATCTCCACAGAGGAACTCTCTGTCAGAGTTCTTGGTCTCCTCCCTAAACAAGGCCCTTCTCCCCCGATTGCTCAGTTTGGCTGAGCGTCCCGCTCTAGGAAGAGTCTTGGTGGTTCTGATGGAGGCCACTGTGTTCTTGGGGACCTTAAATGCTGTAGTATTTTGGTACCCTTCCCCAGATCTGTGCCTCGACACAGAGCGCTACAGACAATTCCTTCGACGTCATGGCTTGATTTTTGCTCTGACATGCACTGTCAACTGTGGGACATTTTTATATAAACCGGTGTGTTCCTTTCCAAATCATGTCCAATCAATTGAATTTACCACAGGTGGACTCCAGTCAAGTTGTAGAAGGATGATCAATGGAAACAGGATGCAACTGAACTCAATTCCTAGTCTCATAGGGTCTGAATACTTATGTAAATAACATTTCGTTTTTTTTTCACGAATTGCTGAAAACCTGTTTTCACTTTGTCATTGTGGGGTATTTATTTTTATTTAATACATTTTAGAATAAGGCTGTAATGTAAAATGTGGGAAAAGTAAAGGGTCTGAATACTTTCTGAATGACATTTGATTTTCAAAGCATTTTTTTTAGTGTTTTGTGCAGTAAATGCCAATGTAACTTTGTCAAACAGCTGTGCATGTATGCATAATCCAGAGATTTTCTCCCAGTTGTGTGTGTGTGTGTGTGTGTGTGTGTTGTCACTGAACAGCATGCCTGTGTGTATGTTTGTGTTTAGGGTAAGGAGTTCTGTTTTGGAGTGAACAATGAGCAATACCGGTGTGAGATGGGGTACTGCTGCGGGGAGACAGAGTGTTGCACCTACTACTACGAGCTGTGGTGTATGTTCTGAGTGTCCTCTATTCTATCCTTACCTTAGCTGTGGTGTATGTTCTGAGTGTCCTCTGTTCTATCCTTACCTTAGCTGTGGTGTATGTTCTGAGTGTCCTCTGTTCTATCCTTACCTTAGCTGTGGTGTATGTTCTGAGTGTCCTCTGTTCTATCCTTACCTTAGCTGTGGTGTATGTTCTGAGTGTCCTCTGTTCTATCCTTACCTTAGCTGTGGTGTATGTTCTGAGTGTCCTCTGTTCTATCCTTCCCTTAGCTGTGGTGTATGTTCTGAGTGTCCTCTGTTCTATCCTTCCCTTAGCTGTGGTGTATGTTCTGAGTGTCCTCTGTTCTATCCTTACCTTAGCTGTGGTGTATGTTCTGAGTGTCCTCTGTTCTATCCTTACCTTAGCTGTGGTGTATGTTCTGAGTGTCCTCTGTTCTATCCTTACCTTAGCTGTGTTGTATGTTCTGAGTGTCCTCTGTTCTATCCTTACCTTAGCTGTGGTGTATGTTCTGAGTGTCCTCTGTTCTATCCTTACCTTAGCTGTGGTGTATGTTCTGAGTGTCCTCTGTTCTATCCTTACCTTAGCTGTGGTGTATGTTCTGAGTGTCCTCTGTTCTATCCTTACCTTAGCTGTGGTGTATGTTCTGAGTGTCCTCTGTTCTATCCTTACCTTAGCTGTGGTGTATGTTCTGAGTGTCCTCTGTTCTATCCTTACCTTAGCTGTGGTATATGTTCTGAGTGTCCTCTGTTCTATCCTTACCTTAGCTGTGGTATATGTTCTGAGTGTCCTCTGTTCTATCCTTACCTTAGCTGTGGTGTATGTTCTGAGTGTCCTCTGTTCTATCCTTACCTTAGCTGTGGTGTATGTTCTGAGTGTCCTCTGTTCTATCCTTACCTTAGCTGTGGTGTATGTTCTGAGTGTCCTCTGTTCTATCCTTCCCTTAGCTGTGGTGTATGTTCTGAGTGTCCTCTGTTCTATCCTTACCTTAGCTGTGGTGTATGTTCTGAGTGTCCTCTATTCTATCAGATTTTTACATGACTTATTCTTCATGATGGAAATCTCTGAATTTGTCACTTTCATTGAGTCACTCCAATTTGACAGTTAATCATGTTGTAATGCTGAAATCAATAGTGACGAAACAAGTTAGCATTGGCCAAAATGAGTTGATTGAGAATGTAACTATGTGATTTTGTGCAGGGTTCTGGCTGGTGTGGACCCTCATCATAATGCTGAGTTGCTGCTGTGCCTACCGTCACCGTCGGGTCAAGATGCGGCTGCAGCAGGAGCAGCGCCAGCGCGAAATCAGCCTTATGGCCTACCAGGGAGCTTCTAGTTCCTTCATCTCCCCTCCACCCCTCAACCTGAGTGAGTCTCTGAGCCCCCACTGGACACTTATTGCACAAGTTCCCCATCTGCACTCACTACATCCCTGAAATGACTTCACCCCTTTTCCCTCTGAGTTAACTGTTTAGAGTTATTAGGCCTGGTGGCTTGGAGATGGTTCTAAGCAGATTAAGATGCATGTTTATATTTACTGTGTTTTTTTATTTATTTTTAATTTAACCTTTATTTAGCTAGGCAAGTCAGTTAAGAACAAATTCTTATTTACAATGACGGCCTACCCCAGATGACGCTGGGCCGGTTGTGTGGCGCTCAATGGGACTCCCGATCACGGCCAGTTGTGATACAGCCCGGGATCGAACCAGGGTCTGTAGTGACGCCTCTAGCACACATCTAGCAGTGAGATGCAGTGCCTTAGACCGCTGTGCCACTCGGGTAACATAAGAATATTCCTGGAAAATGTGGGGTAGGTGCAACAGACAAGAAAATGACAAGAATTTGAGTGGGAGGATTAACTGGTGTCTCCAAGTGGCCACACACCTTTCCAAAGTGTGCACAGTTCCGAAGTAATTTCAATACACTTTCACGACTCAAAGAAGAGTCTTCAACTATGAGGTGCTTTTTTTTATTGTTTTCTCCTAGCTGTGCCGTTGAAGAACTAGAGCAAGCACACTTGTAGTTTTGTTTGGAATACTGCATCCCCACCATCACACACTTAATGTTTACGCAATCCAAAAACTGTCAATTTTTATAAATCACAATCTGGTCAGGTGGGCATCATTTGAAAGCTTCTATTATCAACATGAGAAGTTTATAGGGTTGTCACGATACCAGAATCTTCACT
Organism: Thymallus thymallus; assembly: GCA_023634145.1. Classification (NCBI taxonomy): domain Eukaryota; kingdom Metazoa; phylum Chordata; class Actinopteri; order Salmoniformes; family Salmonidae; genus Thymallus; species Thymallus thymallus. Next base: position 26,380,108 of record CM042404.1, read on the forward strand.
TGGATACCAGGTTTAGTATCACAATACTCGATACCATCATAATTCCCGATACCAAAACGATACCACTACTGAAAGTTAAAAAAAAATAATTATAGTACAATTCTTGACAATAGACAAACCGGCTCATTCTGTTCAGAACAACTCCGGTTATGACGTCATGTCATCGTGTAACTGTGCATCAAACACAGTGATCAGAAACGTTGACACTGTATATGAGATGAGTTTTATGAAATGGAAATGTGAAGTGCACATTTGGACTCATACATCTGCTTGTATGACATCAAAACGGTATTAATTATAATCCTCAACGTCTCATCTTTCCAAATACGTAGAGTCCTCTTAATTCATAGCTTTTCCCTCTGGCAACAAACATTTAGCAAAAGTTGCCCAATTTGCGGGAGGGATGGGGGCGGCAACTTGCCACGTGCTGTGAGTTTCAGAACGGCTGTCAGTCCAAACCCATACAGCGCCGTGAAGCGCAGAGCCTGAGCTCTAACTTAATTTATAGCATGTTACTGTACAGCCGCTGCATTCCAATTCAGGCGCTATCAGTGTCCAAATCTGCCATTTTCAAACGGTGTACGAGTGTAAAGGGTTAAGATGGTTGACTCCTGTGTTTGTTTACTCCCAGGGTTCTGGACAGACTGCAAGCTTCCTGACTATGACGAGGTGGTGGGTCATCCCCCGACTCCCCCTCCGCCTTACTCCGAGATCCCCCCAGAGACCACCCATGCCATCCTGCTGCCCCCCTTCCAATCAGAAGCGTTTGTGGTGCTGGAACCCCCAACCGAGGACGCGCCAAGAGAGGAGCAAGCTGCCAATTCGTCAAGAGACCAGGAAGCTGCGTCTGTGCCCAGCCAATCAGAGCGACCAGTGGAGGTGGACCCTGAAGGCCCATTGGAGGAGGAGGTGCTGACCCGGCGCAGGCACGTGACGGGCGACTCAGGGATTGAGATGTGTGTGTGCCAACTAGATGAGGGCTCGGGGCCGGAGGAGGACGAGGAGCGGGTGTGTCAGGGGGCCACGGGGGACTGCTGCTCTGCTTCTGATCACCACACCCTTAGACACAAAGAGAGAACCCCTGAGCCCCAACCTCAGCACCAGGGCCAGACCACCAGCACCGGAGAACGCCTGGTCTGAGCTCCACCACCTACCATCCCAGAGGCTGCTGTTGCTGCCGGATCTGCGCTTTAGGGAGGGAGACCCAGGAGAGCTCTTGTCATTGTCGTCATAACAATAACCCAGACACCACCAGCAAATGAAATGCCCCACAACAACTCACCAAATGAACCAGGCTGTCCTGTTTAACATGCTTCTCAGTTATGATCCATAACATGTTGATGATGACAAAAAGAAAAGCTCTTATTTGAGAAAGATGATTTTTTTGTGTGTGGCTAATGATTTAATTATTTAATAACATGGATGGTCCCTCTGCTTTGTTTAGTTCTTGACATTGGGATGATGAGAGAAATTCCAAGTCTTCATGGATGGGGGAGGGGCTAACACTTCTAGAGAGACCACCAGGTGGCAAGAAGAGGTGTTGACGCTGGCACAGAATTGACTACATCTACCCACCCACCCCCACCCATGTCCCTAATTTTCCCACCCAACTGTCTGGCCTGGACATTTTCTTCTGGTCCTTCTAACATTTCACCTACATGGCGACAGGACAGCATACCACAACGGTCACCAGCCCACAGGCCTCTAGGCCCCAGCACATGAGGGCCAAAACAGAAGATACGGCTACAATATACAGTGCTGAGCTGAAGGGACTGAACAAGGGGTACAAGCTGACGAATGGAACTCGCTTTGTTTTTGTGTGGGTGTACTGTGTAATCTAGGGCATAGATTCAAAGTGATGTCACCCCTGCATCTGGTTTCCTCGCTGAGTGACCGCAGGGCTATTTCCATCCAGAGAAGAGGCTGAGAAGGGGAAGTGAAGATGTGCCTGTCTCTTATAGGCTCTCCATCTCTGGACTGTGTCCCAATAACACTAGACTCCTCCCTCTAAACCCCCCACGTTTTGATATGCGTGCTATCTGGCCTGACTGTGGCCAAGTGAGCTGAAGACAGTAAGCTGTGACATTTTCCCATCGCTGTGCCTGCAACTTGGTGTCTATGAAAAGTCTGGCGGTGATCGACCGTGAGTGTCCCAGACCGGCGGTGGTATTACATGGAATACTGAAGGTTCAGCAAAACAGTACTTTGCTACTCTATCATTGTCTTGTCATTGTATTACTTCTCTAAAAAAAAAAAAACAGCTTTGGCTGAGGTCACTATAACCCACATTTAATGGCAACACCGCTCTTACCAAGGTGCTGCTGCGGGTGCATTGTGTGGAGGAGTGTAGTCTTATTTAGCGTATACACAAAGCTCAAACTCGACTCACCAGGATTTAGACCACTTTTATAAACACTGCACTGGGATCTTGCATAGAGGGCCTGAGTAATTAGTGTTTGCGTGTCTGTGTAGGTAGATGTGTGTTCTGATTTTGTCTTGTCAGCAACGGTGTGTTTTCAGCACGTCTTCCGTATAGGGAAACACTCCCAGGCCATTGGCCCCTAGCTGACACTGACGAATCGGCTGCCGGAGCCTGTTAGGGATGCACCTTCACCACATGAGTCCCCTGGTTGTGTGGGGCTCGGATGGAGTGAACCAAGGTTTTAAGCATAGACGCCCTGTATCTAGTTTCATCATGTTATGACTGCACCGGGCCTGCAGTGTGGTGTTGCGTACTCCCCTGGCTTGCAGTGGTGTGAACCCTGTAGGAGCAATGCTAGGGATTTATGTGGTGGTATTTTTCATTCAGTGGGGGTGGATTGCTGTGTGGGTAGTGTTAGCGTAGCTGCAAACGTAAACTGCATGTTCCTCGGTGTTGTGCGTTGCTTGCCTAAGCATGTGTGTCGAAGCGTAGGTGTAGAATCTGGTGTGGAGTGCATGTGATCTTACTGTGCAGTTCCACCTAGAAGAAGAAGAAGAAGAAGCACATCTAAAGTCCAGCTGCTTTGGGGCTGTGTGTGTGTTTAAATGGAGGTTATATCTGGTTGTTTCATTATTTAGGGTATTGTTTTGCTTTCATGCAGCACTTACTGATCAATTAGGTTATTGATTCAGATTTATTCTATCAATGAATAAATATGAAGGATCTTAATTTGATCACCCCATTGCAGGATAATTGCAGGTGCATGGTAACAATTGAATAACATGAGAAAAAATAAGAAACCCTCACACTGCTCTTGCTAGTATCACTGCTCTTTAATAAGCTTTACGTATCAGCATGAAGGCTATTATTTTTTTTCAGAGCTTTTGAGTATTTAAAAATTTGCACCCTTATGTAGACATTGCTCCACCCACATCCATTCAATGCATCCAATGGGGTTGGGAAAATACACGTGTTACCAAATATATAACTGTGCATTTCATAAGTATTCTAATAAAGTGTGTACATAAAACGTATGAAACACGTCTGTAAAACCACAATGAGGACATCGACCCAACAAGTACGTTTTCATAAATCATTGGGTACAGTGCAAGAAAAAACGTCAGAGTAGGCTGACATTTTTTTCTTAATGCGTTTTTATGTACTACACACTTTAATCGAATACTTCTGAAATGCTCATTGTTATATTTGGTAACTCGTTTATTTTCCCTCGTCTCCAACCCCATTCGATGTGTTGAAGGGATGTGGGTGGAGCAATGTCTACATAAGGGTGCAAATAAAAAAAGAATCACAAAACCTGATATGCAAAGCTTGATAAAGAGCAGTGATACTGGCAAGAGCAGTGTGCGGGTTTCTTATTTTTTATTTTTTTTGTGTGTGTATTTGAGATTTAAAAAGGCTTCTGCAGTTTCACTTTGACATTTCAGACTTGATTTTCCCTTATGAAAAGGTATCAACACCTACAAAAAATGTTAATTATATTTTCACATTTCCTGTTGCTGCTTTAGCAAACTGCCTCAAATATAAGATCCAACATCTAAGTTGTCTGTCTTCGACAGTGTGAAGCCTCGATACTGTAAAAGTAACGTTTGAAAGTCGTAAAACATAGTCATGCGCACACACTCCTTCTCACATTAGGACAATAACATGTTTTTGATAAGACACCATAAGCTGCCTTGGTAGGTTGCTAGGGAACAGACATGACATGAGGATCGAGCTGCAGAAGGCCTAGGAAGAGACTCCGTTTAAAGTGGTCCTTCTTAGGCATAGGGAAATGCCTTACTATAGTGGTCAATTGTAGTTGGGGGACAGGTAGACTAGATGCGTTTTAGGCTTCTGTATTTGATGAGTAGGTGGTTATATTTTAGACGTATGCTTTTGAAGACAGCAAAAATGTTTGAAGGTGTTTTTTTGTTTTTTTTTTGTAGTCCAGAGGAGTCCTTTTATACAAATGCAGTCTGGAGTGTCTGTCTGACATTTATTGGTCAGCTCAGCTTGTTATTCTAGGATGTGGTTATGCTTTGCAGTACATTTAACTGAGTGAAACCACAAGAAAATGACTCCTACCATGTTGCAGAAACTATGGCCTGTAGAATAGGCAACATTTATATAGTCACAAAATGTGTATGAAATGTTCCCTTATCTGTGGTCATATATTTTTTTTGTTCAAGGATATGATTGAGATTAGTTTGATATTTGAACTGACCTGAAAGCATGTGGAATTAGTAAATGGAAGAAAACATTTAAAGGAAGCTTTTTTTCTTTCTTGTGATTCATATGAGACAGACATTTGTCGCTGTTTTCTCCCAACAAAAAATGCATTCATTTTGATGCAGTATAGACAAGTTAAGATGATGCAAATTGAAAAGGTGTTTCTTGTTTTTGAAATGAGGATGATGGGGATCCATAGTTTTTCAGTCCCATTGCTCACTCTGCAAGATTATTGCTAAAAAAACTCTCCTTTTGGCTTTGACATGTTTACCCCGGTAAGGGGATATCAGTCAGTCATGGACAAACATTCATCTGCTCTACTTTTGTTTGGAGATCTTTTCTGTAGTGAATAATAGGCGACACACACTTAGTCCCCATGGCCTCTCAGGTATACCAGCAAAGATAGCACAAGCTAGGCTCAGTGGCAGGTTGGATATGTGGTCTCTGATAACTAGTCCCAGGTGGGATTGGGAGGGGAGGGGCTTTAGTCATGGCTCGCCAATGTTTGTCTTTCTGAGGCAGGGTTTTTGCCTCTACATGTATTGCAGGCACAGTGCACAATTATCTTTTGAGATTGTTTGCCAGTACCAAACAATTGCTGTACTCAGCCCACACGTTGTCTCACTCGCACGGACATCTGTATTTGACGTTGGTCAGAATTCTACCATTGGCACCAGTGCCATCAGTTGTCAGCTCAAGTTTAATGTACCTTGCTTACTAGGCCAAAGCCCTGTCATTGTAGCATACCGGTCTTCCTCCTTTCATCCGAAGTGTTCCTCTCTTCATTTCAATTACACACGCCTCTGTAATGTACTGTACCTGACTAGGCTATGCAAAAACTTAAACCCACTGATGTATCCTGCAATAACTCTTCTGTTTGTCTGTGGTTGCCAGTACAAGCAATATTACTCTCAGTACATCACACCATACCAGTTGGTATGTGTAATGTCTTTGAAACAAAATATTTATTTTTATTGCTACTGTGTGTGTGCTTTAAAAGTAAATGTGTATATCTACATGTTACCTCTTACTGGGGAGAGGAGTAAAGATGAAAAGCCTTTTTAGTTCATCTTTAGTGACATGGTGGATAATACAGTCTGCTCTCATTCTAATCTGAATTATTACTCCTGCATTTAGTATTATTATTATTATTATTATTATTACGGGGGGCAAATAAATCTGTTTGGTTGTGCTAAAGGAGTGTTTTATAATGCTATTTAATCTTTCCTCAGACTAATATTATTCTGTTTGCCCTGTGGGTACTTTTGTCGCTGGTCCACCCCTTGTGTTTCGCTGTCATGGTGCACTGGGTGTCTTTGTAAACAGCAACACGTCTGTCATAGTTTAGTTTTTGAGATATGTTCAATGATTTAAATAGAAATTACCTCCACCTGTTAAGTATGGAAGCCAATATTAACCCAATGCTAGATGGCAGAGTGGAGACACCTCACTTGAATTATACATCACAATGAGAAAAATGTACTCGCCATAATCCAATGATGAAGGAATCTCAGTGACCCACTTCTAACCCAAATGTTTCTTGCAGTTCTCCCTCAACCATAGTTGGATAATGTCAATCGGATGTTGTGGTTGATTCGCGTGGAAAGACTTGGCCAAAACGACTAAAATACCCACGCTTGAAAAGGAAGCGGTGGTCCACAAGTGCATACCCCTTTCCCTATCACCGAGATCAAGCCCCCCCCAAAAAAAAATGACGGGAATGTGTGGTACATTTGAATGCGTCGGGTTAATAGGGGTCTGCTGTGTTACTCTCGGGTCATTTGCATTTTTTATAATAAAAACAAACTTAAACAAACTTAACTCAACTTAAATTGTATTGTTGTTTGGCACTGACTGTCTTTTGCGCTGTGTTTCTCAAGCCTGTAGTGTTGACATTTTGATAGACTAGCTGAGAGCATAACATACTCCACACAGTAAGCTGTTCCCCACCCAGGCATCTGAACCAGTTGAACTTGAGGAGCATCAGAAGGCATTGTGAGATGGTGTGTGATGCTCAGTCATTGTGTACCCCAAGGCATGGCCTCTTAACATGCTCTTCTTTAGGGACAAAGTCACAAATATAGTAGTCTCACATTGTTTAGATATACTTGAAGCCTTGCGCCCATTCTTTTAGGTATATTAGTGCAGAACACGCACTTAACCATGTTTCATGATATACAATCGCATGACTCGAGTAGAACATTTTCACTGCAGTGTGTATGGAGTGAGGAAATGACATCACTAAGGATTGTTCTTTAATGGTGACAAAAACAAGTATACCATCAAACAAGCGCCTGTATTTTACAGTTAGTGGAAAGATGAGGCACAGACCAACACAGTGGCTTAACAGGAGTAAAAGGCTGTCCTACAGTGAAGACGGTCGGGAAAAGGCAGCATGAGTCCAAACACTGCTCATGAGGAGACGAGACAGTTCAGATGCAGTGAGGCTCAGTGGATTGTCTTGCTTTTCTCAGAACATGGAATTAAAATAGATTGCGTCTGCAGTATTCCATTTACAAACTATCCTTTTCAGAGGGATTCTATAATTTATTGAAATTCCTTTGAAATGTTAATGATTGAAATTAGGTCTGGGAGAATTGGCAACATACACATTGTTTTGGAATCCATACCACTGGCTAGGGCTCTCTAATTTGACAAAACAGTTTGGGTGGGTGCAGAAAAGTTCAAGGGAGCACACCCTAACTTGATGAAAGGGTACATTGTGTTTGGGATGATTTCTAGCAAACAAAAAGTCTGCCTTAAATACATTTTGTCAACCCCTTTAGACCACAGGAATAGACCATGAGATGCAGCAAAGCCTCACTTGTGCTCTGTTCCACAGTATCAATCAACCCTATTCTTATCTGTTTAAAGTCCTAAACTCAGACATCCCTTTCATATATAAAAGATAGATAGCATGTGGAAATATTTAGTATTATCACACAAAATACAGACGAAGTGGATTAAGTTAAAAACCGGATACTGTTGAGATCAATCAAATGTAAACAGGAAACTTATTGAAATAAATCAATGCAACCAACAGGACAGGGATTGGTCACCTTTTCATTTCTTATGGTCATAAAATAGAATAAACATTTAAAAACGACCTAATCAATCTTGACATAAATAGTGGTCAAAAAATTACTAGTCTAGCATCTTCATGCATTCTACTGTAGATGCAGTTTGACGACACAAAGCAGAAGTTCTCTGCAACGATACACATTTCAAACTAATAAAATTGAGTATGAGAATTAATTGAAACAGTCAATCAGTTGAAATGCACTAAGATTTACATTGATTGCAAGCACCATAGAGGGAAATATAACACAACTATCCCAATACTAGGATGCTGTTTCTAGAGCGAAGCAGAAAAGTGACGGATCAATTGGCAGATAAGCCATTGATAACATCTTTGGTGTGACACAGTTCAAGCACTGAAGGCTGATGGGAGCTGCAGAGTTAGAACACATTGGTTACTTTATCCCTTTGACATTCAAAAGACTAAAATACACAGAGTATAAATCTGTGTATAAATCCATCTCCTCAGCCCCTTAAAAATACAACTAAACTATTAACCAGCAATGGCATTGTCTACTGACAACACTGAGGTCATGTCACACTAAGTACATGTACATAATAATATGCTCCCTATATTTGTGTGTAGAGTAAGGCCTGGTTGGTGGGGGTGGGGACAGGAAGTAAACATTTCTGTGTCTACTCATGGCAGGGGTCAGTGTGGTTTGCTACTGTAGTGTGGAAATGCATCCATCCGCTGCTCACTTTCCCAGGATTCCCTAGTGTTGTCTGTCAAACATATTGTTCTACATTGGGAGGTCAGTTACAGTGTCTCCATCTTGTTGTCATTTCAGTGTCTCGGTGCAGTTTTGTCCTCATACTACAGTAGTGGTGGTTATGTAGTGGTTATGATGGGAGTCCTCCCTCCATCCCTCTTTCTTTTCCCCCTCTGTCCGTCTCAGTAGAACCGTTTGCGTCTGTTCTCGTTCCAGTGGCTGTAGACGATGATGACGACCAAGATGACCAGGAAACAGCCCAGCATGGAGAAGAGGATGGTGAAGAACATCGCAATACTACTCCATCCTTCTTCATCCTCACCCACTGACACAGAGAGAGATGTTAGTACGGATAGAAAAAGTGACAAGGAGCCCTAATAAGTAGGCCTTCGACAAGTACGCCTTGTCCGAACCAGAAAGGCCCATAGGGGCAGTAGCCTTTCTCCTGTTTCTGTAGCGTGAGGCAGCTTGATGTACAAGTACACCCCCTGGACAGGAAGCTTGTTTATCACATGGCCTTACACCCCAATCCATCTCCTTAACGCTGATTGACAAGCAGAAAGGCATCAGGCCCCATTTTAAGTGTCTTTGGTATGACCAGGGACCTTAAAGAGCCCTAACAGTATAACAATTTGATGGTATATGTATTTGTAGATTAGCTTTTTATCAAGAATAACTATTATCCGAGTAGAGGAACGCCAATGAATGTGTATATTCTTCAGTTTGTGTGAGAGAGAGGTAGCGAGCCTTACTCTTTAGTAGGTCCATGTTATCTACACTGGGTAGAGTGATCTCATCTTCCTCCTCCTTTTCCTCTGTCTCACTGCGTAACACCGTCAGCTGGTACAGTTTCAGGGAGATCACATCGTGATTGTCTGTGGGGAACAGAACGTTTCAGCCATTCGAAGCAAACTGGAGCAAAAACACCTTATTGGACCAAAACACAAGATCTTAGTTCCCTGTTAGACCACATGCCCTCTGAATTTGACTTATGTGTCACATTAATTTCATTCTGGCCAGTGTAGTCACAAGGAGTACATCAAAATAAATGATAGTGATAATTTGGGATGGCCACGTCAGTGGAAATGGGGACACCTCAATGACCAAGTAGATTAAATAAATGAAAACTAGGCACTAATTCATGGCAATAAAACAGTTGATGTAAATGCCATTTCATGTAAAATACAGTAGAGGAGAGCACTACCAGAGAGATCTCCAGTGACGGCAGAGGCTCCAAAGTAGTAGCCCTGGGGAAGCCGCACCCCCGGTATGTCCAAGCAGTCCCTCCATTCATGCTGCCCATCAATGTCAATCATTATCTAGTAGAGATATTGACAAAGATTGGGAGTATGGTTAACAGGGTCAGCCAGGTCACCCGTGATACAAGTCAGTATTCGACATCCATGTCTGAGGACGCTGGGAGATGACGAGGAAACCGGCCACTAGAGGCAACAGCGAGCGCTGTAGGTTTTTGTTTTGCAAGGGCGCTGTGGACGGGATGTCATACAAGCAAGCAAATACAGAAAGCCAGTAAGCATTTGCCTCTGGTGCCAAAGGTTGCATGCTCGAATCCAACAATAGAAAGTTGTTTTAAGCCAATCCCAAACCTTAACCATTCGGAGTTAATGCCTAAACTTAACCTTTACCTAAAAACATGTGGAGTTAATGCCTAAAGTTAACCTTAAACACTTAGAAATTTGACATTTGAGAAATATGGATGAACATCTAATACTGACATGAGAGAGATTGTTGAACAGGGTATGCTCAGGCACTATCTAGCACAGTCAAAGCATCCTATCTCTGACATTTTCTTGCAAAGTTGAGTTAACGGGTGTGAATGAAACAATTCACTTCAACACAACATTTTTTTTCAGACTCTAGTATGTTTGTATAGGAGTGACCAAATATGCATCTAGGATGAAATTAGTTATTACATAATTATTATTTAGTTAGTTATTACACAATAACTTGGATAAGCCGTTAAAATGTGTTTATGTGCGTGCGCTCACCGTGAGCCTGCGGCGGACGTATCTGATGAAGATGAAGGTGTCGTGTTTGAGGTTGCGCACCATGGCGTTGCAGCCGCCCAGCTCAGTGGGACGCCCGTCTCGTTCGTGGTCGTAACTAACGCTTCCGTTCCCCACCATGGCCAACACAAAGGGGAAGATCCTCTGGTGGAAGGTGTGAAAAAAGAAAGGAGACACCGAAAATAGAGAGAGACAGAACCAGAACAGCAGGTAAGATGCAGCATCCACAACAGTACAATACTGCTGGTAATGCCTGAGTGACCTCATTCTCTACCGGATCCCCTACTCATTGAAATGCTAATTATATTCAAGGTGCAACCAATTGTTAGTAGGTAGTAAACAACATGGGGCAGCATGTTCATTAGGCGCTGTTGGGAGTAGCTAAGTAGCTAAGGAGAGGGGGTATAGGGGGCATTTGGTATGGGAGAGGTATTCGGTGGTCCAAACATGGGGTACCTGTGTGCGGGTGGTGTACCTCGTCTTCTGGGCCTGTCTCCATAGGGATGCACAAAACAGAGGAGCACAACACAAGACAAGGCCCATTACATAAGTCTGTGAGCCCTGCCCAAACAAGCACTTCAACAAAACCTCAAATATTTCACTGTATTGGCTTGCTTGTATGACTCTGGTCTGTATTGAGGTGGAAGGTGTTGGTTGTCAGTTAGCTAAAGGCCCTCTCAGAGCACAGGAAGATCAGGACATGACCCAGACTTGACAGGATATGACGCATTAATTAACAACACTGCCAGACAGTACAATGAAAGAAAAACAGGAAGTAGTTTAGATAAAGTCCTATAATATTTCCCTCCACAGAAACACAGAGGCTGACAGGTATATGCACATACTGTACCTCAAGGTGTTTTTCCTCATTGGGGTACGTGTCCACAAATACACCCAGCCCTGTGAAGAGGTCCTGATTCCCAAACACAGGACCTACACAAATGACAGAAATGCATTTATACAGTTGCGTTGCATTGCACCTACGCTCTTAGATTTCTGTTGGAACTACATTGTGGGACAGTACCTTTCTGCATGCGCTCCTTGGTGTACCAAATTGCCAGTCCATCCCCATTCAAATTCTTCTTGCCTTGGCCATGAATCTTAAAGTGCACTTGTAACTCCCAGTCCCTTAGGTGACAGGGCTGGACACACAAACAAACATACATAAAGTCAGACGTTTTTGTACATACACTTAGGTTGAAGTCATTACAACTCATTTTTCAACCACTCCACATATTTAATGTTAACAAACTATAGTTTTGGCAAGTCGGTTAGGACATCTACTTTGTGCATGATACAAGTAATTCTTCCAACAATTGTTTACAGTCAGATTATTTCAATTATAATTCACTATATCACAATTCCAGTGGGTCAGAAGTTTACATACACTAAGTTGACTGTGCCTTTTAAACAGCTTGGAAAATTCCAGAAAATTATGTCATGGCTTTAGAAGCTTCTGATAGGCTAATTGACATCATTTGAGTCAATTGGAGGTGTACCTCCAATGTATTTCATGGCCTACCTTCAAACTCAGTGCTTCTTTGCTCGACATCATGGGAAAATCAAAAGAAATCAGCTAAAACCTCATAAAATGTATTGTAGACCTCCACAAGTCTGGTTCATCCTTGGGAGCAACTTCCAAACACCTGAAGGTACCACGTTCATCTGTACAAACGATAGTACGCAAGTATAAACACCATGGGACCACGCAGCCGTCATACCGCTCAGGAAGGAGACGCGTTCTGTCTCCTAGAGATGAGCGTACTTGGGTGTGAAAAGTGCAAATCAATCCCAGAACAACAGCAAAGGACCTTGTGAAGATGCTGGAGGAAACAGGTACAAAAGTATCTATATCCACAGTAAAACGAGTCCTATAATCAACATAACCTGAAAGGCCGCTCAGCAAGGAAGAAGTCACTGCTCCAAAATCGCCATAAAAAAGCCACACTACGGTTTGCAACTGCACATGGGGACAAAGATCGTACTTTTTGGAGAAATGTCCTCTGGTCTGATGAAACAAAAGTAGAACTGTTTGGCCATAATGACCATCTTTATGTTTGGAGGAAAAAGGGGGAAGGCTTGCAAGCCGAAGAACACCATCCCAACCATGAAGCACGGGGGTGGCAGCATCATGTTGTGGGGGTGCTTTGCTGCAGGAGATGGCATCATGAGGAAGGAAAATTATGTGGATATATTGACGCAACATCTCAAGATGCAAGATATCAGTCAGGAAGTTAAAGCTTGGTCACAAATGGGTCTTCCAAATGGACAATGACCCCAAGCGTACTTCCAAAGTTGTGGCAAAATGGCTTAAGGACAACAAAGTCAAGGTATTGGAGTGGCCATCAAAAAGCCCTGACCTCAATCCTACAGAAACTTTGTGGGCAGAACTGAAAAAGCGTGTACGAGCAAGGAGGCCTACAAACCTGACTCAGTTACACCAGTTCTGTCAGGAGGAATGGACCAAACTTCACCCAACTTATTGTGGGAAGCTTGTGGAAGGCTACCCGAAACGTTTGACCCAAGGTAAACAATTTAAAGGCAATGCTACCAAATACTACTTGAGTGCATGTAAACTTCTGACCCACTGGGAATGTGATGAAAGAAATAAAAGAAATAATTATCTCTACTTATTCTGACATTTCACATTCTTCAAATAAAGTGGTGATCCTAACTGACCTAAGACAAGGAATTTTTACTAGGATTAAATGTCAGGAATTGTGAAAAACTGAGTTTAAATGTATTTGGCTAAGGTGTATGTAAACTTCCAACTTCAACTGTAGATATTACCATTTTGGCAAAGCCATGCAAAATGTAATATGTATAGAGAGCAGTGGCAGCTGGTGGGAGGAGCTATAGGAGGACGGGCTCATTGTAATGGCAGGAATGGAATCAATGGAACGTATCAAACATATGGAACCCACATTTGACTCCCTTCTATTAATTCCATTCCAGCCATTACAATGAGCCCATCCTCCTATAGCTCTTCCCACCAGCCTCCTCTGATAGTGAGAATCAGTGATGTGGAAATACAGTGAGCACCATAATTCATTGGACAGCGACCTTTTGTTATTTTGGTTCTGTACTCTAGCACTTTGAGTTTGAAAGGATACAATGACAATGAAGTGCAGACTGTCATCTTTAATTTGAGGGTATTTTCATACATGAGGAACAATGCAAAAACCCTGGTCATGCGCAAGTCAACAGTTTGGTTCATCATTAACAAGAAAAAAAACAACCAGAACTCAATTATGTCTAAAGACCCGGTAGACCAAGGAAGACCACTGTAGTGGATGACTATGGTGAATACTCTCTATGGTGAAGAAAACACCCCCTGACAACAGATCAAAAACTCTCTCCTGGATGCAGGTGTAGATGTGTCAAAGTCTGCCATACGTAGAAGACCACACCAACAGGTCTACAGAGGGTTCAATACAAGATGCAAACCACTGATAAGCCTGGAGAACAAAAAGCACCTAAATAAGCCCCAAGAGTTCTGGAAAAATGTATTGTGGACAGATGAGACAAAAATTAACATGTACCAGAGTGATGGAAAGAGGAAAGTGTGGAGAGAAAAAAAGAAATGCCCATGATCCAAAGCATACCACCTCATCGGTGAAACATGGTGGAGGGGGTGTTATGGCTTGGGTCTGTATGGCTGCCAGTGGAACAGGCTCACTTGTTTTCATCGATGATGTGACTGCAGACAGAAGTAGAACAATGAATTCTGAAGTCTACAGAAATATTTTATCTGCCCAGATAAAACCAAATGCCTCCAAACTCATTAGACGGCACTTCATCATCAATGACCCTAAACATACTGCTAGAGCAACGAAAGGGTTTTTGATGGCCAAAAAGTGGAAAATCCTTGACTGGCCGAGTCAATCACCGGATGTGAATCCAATTGAACATGCTGAGGAGGAGACTAAAGGCAACAAGTCCCCGAAACAAGCAGGAAATGAATATGGCTGAGTACAGGCCTGGCACAGTACAGGCCTGGCAGAGCATCACCAGGGATACCCAGCGTCTGGTGATGTTGATGCATCGCAGACTTCAAGCAGCCATTGCATGCAAAGGATATGCAACCAAATATTAACAATGATTACTTTACTCTACATTATGTTAAACTGTCCAATGTTTTGATGCCTGAAAATGGGGGGGGGGACTATGTACAAAAGGTTCTATCATTTCTAAACGGTTCATCCGATATGTATGACAATACACTCAAATTAAAGCTGACAGTCTGCATTTCAACTTCATTGTATCCTTTCAAACTCAAAGTGCTAGATTACAGAACCAAAATAACAAAAAAAAAGTAGTCACTGTCCAATTAATTATGGTGATCACTGCAAGTGTGCAGTGTTCTGTACTCACAATGCGGCTCCACACTGCCCCCTGCTTGCTCTGCATGTCTGTTGTGAGGCGCACCTGCTCTGTGGTTACCATTGCATCGCCCATCAATTCCCAATGGGAGGAGCTGGAGGACCCCACACCTGAGCACACATTATTTGATAATATTGTTTGTAACACATAAAACAAGAAACTGAGGGACAGTTGTCATATTATATAAAACAAGTTGTATATAGCAGAGAGAGAAAGTCTTGATGTAGTGGGAGAAAAAAAAAAAGATCTTACGACCATCAACGCTCAACATTCAGTATAACATTGTTACAATGTCGAATATACAACATTATTTTCTGCGTTCACACATTCTACTATGATAAAGGGTGATTCAATGGAGCTAACGTTACCTTGATAGGGTTTTGACAGTGAATGCTCCCTTTTCAGAAACTCCTCCATTTCATGATGACCATCGTCGGCAAAAGCTCGACATGTTGTAATAAGAAGAAACACAAACGTCCAATATGTTTTTAGAGCCATGACCGGACGAAGAAAAATATCGGAGAGAATATTAAATATCTGTCAGTTCATGTTTGTGGCGGCGGCCATTTTAGATTGCGACTCCTCCCATTCAACCATACAATGTCCTGTGCATTGTGATTGGTTTGTGGGGCTGCATGGCGTCTGGTTATTTGTTCACTCGGCTGTTAATCAAACTTCACTTTCCAAATCATATCAAATACATTTGTATTTCTCACAT
The DNA here is from genome assembly GCA_023634145.1 of Thymallus thymallus. Classification (NCBI taxonomy): domain Eukaryota; kingdom Metazoa; phylum Chordata; class Actinopteri; order Salmoniformes; family Salmonidae; genus Thymallus; species Thymallus thymallus. The sequence goes on from CM042404.1 coordinate 26,395,678, forward strand.
GCGCGGAATACATCTGGGGTAGACTTTACAGTGTAATGCTTACCTACGAACCTTTCCCAAAGACACAGAGTAAAAAAAAAACACAGGAGAAATAAAATAAAATACACAAGAATGGCGCTATATACAAGGAGTAAGTAACATTACCAGATCAATGTGTAGAAGTACGAGGTGTTTGAGGTACACTAAGAAAAAAAGGGTTATTCGGCTGTCCCCAATTGGAGAACTATTTTCTTCTTCTTCTTTCAGGTTTTAATGGCGGTTGGCAACTCATCTCAAAGGTGCATTACCGCCACCTACTAGACTGGAGTGTGGGCATTAGAATGACATCAAAGGAGATAGAGAGGAGAAAGAAAAAAAAAGAAAAAAGGGAGAACTCTTTTTGGTTTTAGGTAGCTTTTTGGGTGCCGTTTGCTATGAGACTCAAAATTGAGCTCAGGTGCATCCTGTTTCCATTGATCATCCTTGAGATGAACGTGTGTGGGTCTTGTGTGGGAGTGTCAATGTAGAGTGTGTATATAGTTTGTACACTGAACAAAAATATAAATGCAACATGCTAAAAGTTACAGTTCATATAAGGAAATCAGTCATTTTAAATAAATTCATTAGGTCCTAATCTATGTAATTCACATGACTGGGAATACATCTTTTAGTCACAGATACCTTAAAAAGAAGTAGGTAGTGGATCAGAAAACCAGTCAGTATCTGGTGTGACCACCTTTTGCCTCATGTAGTGCAACACATCTCCTTCGCATAGAGTTGATCAGGCTGTTGATTGTGGCCTGTGGAATGTTGTCCAACTCCTCTTCAATGGCTGTGTGAAGTTGCTGGATATTGGCGGGGAACTGGAACACACCGTCTTACACGTCGTTCCAGAGCATCCGAAGCATGCTCAATGGGTGACATGTCTGGTGAGTATGCGGGCCATGGAAAAACTGGGACATTTTCAGCTTCCAGGAATTGTCTACAGTTCCTTGCGACATGGGACTGTGCATTATCATGCTGAAACATGAGGTGATGGCAGCGGATGAATGGCACGACAATTGGCCTCAGGTTCTCGTCACGGTATCTCTGTGCATTCAAATTACCATTGATAAAATGCAATTGTGATTGTGGTCCATAGCTTATGCCCGTCAATACCATAACCCCACCGCCACCATGGGGAACTCTGTTCACAACATTGACATCAGCAAACCGCTCACCCACCTGTCCGGTACTGTTGAAACCTTGATATATCCATGAAGAGCACACTTCTGCAGCTTGCAAGTGGCCATCGAAAGTGAGCATTTGCCCACTGAAGTTGGTTACAACACCAAAATGCAGGCAGGCCAAGACCCTGGTGAGGACAACGTGCACGCAGATGAGCTTCCCTTAGATGGTTTCAGACAGTTTGTGCTGAAATTCTTTGGTTGTGCAAACCCACAGTTTAATCAGCTGTCTGGGTGGCTGGTCTCAGACGATCCTGCGGGTGAATAAGTCGGATGTGGAGGTTTACATTTAATGTTTTTTGTTTAGTGCTGCCAGTGTGTTGCTAGACGTAGGCTACAAGCAGGGCTCTAAATGCACTTTTCATTTGGTAACACTGTTAGCCTCGTCTAGAGATGCAAACTAGTCACCTTTCGGCGAAATTCGCCTTCTTGGATCACTAAGCGAACGAGTGATGGGCGTTTGGAGCAATACTGGCTGTATCCAAGGCTCAGCCAATTGTTCACACAACAACAGAATGTAGCACGCGACTGAAGAGAGACGTTACATCCAATGATCAGTTACAGCTTTCTCTCTGGGAAGAGCGCGCGCTCTGGACAGCGGACAGTACAGTATAAAAGGCAGTTTGTCGGTTACAGCAGCGCGTCCTCTGACCGATAACGAAGAGGTAGGTGAGAAACCTGGCAGGGGTGAACTCAATCAAATAATTGAGTTTATGGTGTGAACATTAGCTGGCTAATAGTCAGACAGCTAACGTTACAACATCAGATGAGCTAGGTTTAGATCCCAGAGTACAACGCTATTGATACCATTTTATTTAATTTCCTTTGCTGAAAAGCAGTCAACACAAGGTGTCATGATGACTAGGTTTGACTGATTCTCACTCAAAAGTAGCTATGTTTCGAAGTTTGCCCCCTATCCCCTTTTAATGTAACTTCAGGTTTATCACAAATATAACTCGTATAACCTGTGTAAAGTTCAAAGGACAAATAGATGTACAGGTTGTTGAGACATGTAGTTGATTCTAATTGTCACTAGGTTGCGTTGCCTTGCCTTTTGTAAGGAAGCATGTGGCTGAACCCCTCAATTAAATCAGGGAGGGGACTGTGGGTCTGTCTCTGTTCGTTCGTACGTTAGTCACACGCAATATCTCAGACAGCACTGGCCTGATTTGGACGAAACTTTGGTGCGTCTTGCAGAAGTGATTTTAGCATGGAAATCTTGGTGGGGCAAACCCCCAAAAATGTGGGATGCATGCCAGCAAAGCCACAACACGACACTAAACAATACATTACTTGCACTATAATAGTGACATACGGTGCCCACAAACTGTTAGGGCCTACATAAAGCTGTCCCAACAGCAGAGTCCCAACAGTAGTCCCAACACCTTACCACTGCTACACCTGGCTATTAGCGGAGCCTTGTCTGGCAGCGAAACAGTTAATTCAGCCACATTTACTGCCTTTAAAAAAAAACAGCTGATATGGCTGACTTGCTTAAACAAATGTGGTTTAGATAGATAGATAAAAACATGATAGATAGGTAGGTACTTTATTGATCCCAGAGGGGAAATTTCTTCATCAAGCAGCTACGAAAAAACACAGGGCAGGTGCAAAATGCCAGAACGAAATACACAAAAGACAGATACACGATGCATGATACATAGTGCGGCAGTATGAAAAAGTATAAAAATACAAGAAGTCTGGAGTGATGACAACTGTACATGAATATGTATAAACAGTCCTCAATGAATGAGTGCTGAATGAATAAGTCCTGAATGAATGAGTGATTACCGACCAGAGAGTTACTCACAGATGGATGCCTAGTTGTTAAACTAGGTCCTAACACCCCAACAGTAATGAATATTTTTAGCTTTTGTTCAATATTTTTAGGACTATGATTTAAAGAACAGAATTGGAAGGTTAGAAACTACAATAGAGTAGTCAGCAATAGTTAGTAGTTAGTAATAGTTAGAGTAGTTAGAGTAGTCAGTAAAGCAATAGTTAGAGCAGTCAGTGAAGCCCAAGAGAAGATAATCATATGGTTTTATAGGGTACACTTAGACACACATTAGGATATAAGGACTAGAATAGTTGAAAAGAACAGTGTCTGTATTGTGCTGTGGTTGTACCAGGTTGTAACAGGCACTAAGAATTTGGGTCCGTGTATGTTGAGATTTATGAGTGTGTGTGTCTGGTTGCCTTCGTGGGTGAATGTTTTTTTTTTTGCACCATTACTAGGGGGTCGCCGTTATGGTTTCACAGTTTCTTATCTTGAAGTTTTATTACCAATGGGGAGTGTTTTACATTTGAAGGTTTAACTGCTGACAGGAAGAGGGGGTAGACGAACCAGAGTTGAAAGGTTTTGAAACGATAGTGGACGACTGTTAGAGGTGGTAATGCACCTACCCGTGAGGGAGGGGCTATGTATGCTATGTGACCACGAATGTGTATAAGAAGCGCAGAGGAGTCTGGGAAGATTAGAAGTCTCTGGGGGCTCCTCTGCTTTTGTTGCTTTCGTAATAAAAGTCTGTTACTTTTCCAAACTTTGAAAGTGCTTTATTTTTTAAGAGAAAGCAGTAAGATTCTGCTACTACAACAGTTCCAGGTCTATGTTGCCGACGGCACGGCACCCCGGTGAGGCATTAAATAGTCTAATAGCCGCCGGCACACCGTGGTGGGATCAGTCTGTGACTGAAAGTGCTCCTCTGTATCATAACCATGGCATGCAGAGGGTGGGTGACGTCCATGATGGCCAGCTGTTTGGCCATTATCCTTCTCTCCGCCACCTCTAGAGTGTCAAGGCTAATCCCCAGAACAGAGCTAGCCTTCCTGATCAGCTTATTTACCCGAAAAGCATCACCAGCCTTTATGTTGGCACACCATTGCAAACTACCGCAGACTGGTAGAAAGTATGCAGTAATTTACGTGTTCACGTTGAAGGACCTAAGCCTCCTCAGAAAGTAGAGTCGGCTCTGGCCCTTTTTGTACAGGGCCCCGGTGTTACCAGCCCATTCCAGCCTGCTGTCCATATGGACTCCCAGGAACTTGTATGAACCAACCATTTCCACATCCATCCCCTGTATAGGGACTGCAGTCGGTTTGGCCTTGGTTCTCCTGAAGTCTACAACCATCTCCTTTGTTTTGCTGATGTTGAGCTGAAGGTGGCCCTCTTCTTCTCATTCAGCAGGGCCTTCAGGTCTCTGGTGACCCAGGGTTTATTATATGGAAAACAGCGTACCTTCCTGGTGCGTACAGTGTTGTCTACCCAAAAATTGATATAGTATGTTATGCAGTCTGTAAGTCCAACAATGTCCTCCCCATGAGCCTTACAGATCACATACCAGTCTGTTGTCTCAAAGCAGTCTGTAGGACCTCATCATCTCCTAATGGTCCTAGTGGTCGCTGGCTGCTGTTGGGCCATAGGCCCGTAGAGTGGGGTGAGGTGGACAAGGTTGTGAAATGATCTACAGAGGGGAGGGAGTGCAGTGGAGTTGTATGCATCCTTCAAGTTTCTACTGACAATTGAGATGTACAAACTATGGCATAAGGGGATGACAAGCAGATAAGAGGCAATCCGTAATTTCGATTAAGACATTAATGAGCGAGTGACGACGGACGTAGTCAATATAACTATTTGTTCAGCACTTTTGAAATGTACAGCGACAGAATTCAGAACATGGGCCGTTCTTACAGTGTACTCCCTGTACACCAAGTCAGAACCGTAGGATAATAAAGGGGGCATATAAGCAGACAATGAAAGCTATTCAATATTACAATATTCAATGATTACATTTTTCTAAAACAGGTTATAGGCTACATGTGCACCACCAAGTTAGAACAGTAGGCGAAGTTATGAGGTGAAAATAGACCAAATTATTAGGGTGAGGCACAATGAATGACATTTGGGTCTTTGCGTGTCAAAAAAGATACACTTCAAATAACACTTAAGCATTAAAAAAACTTTTAATTTCACACGTCAAATAACAATTCTATTATAGAATGTTGTGTAGGCTGAATTTGAACATGCAAGCCAGTAGCACTGTCCAAAGCTGTACAAAAAATGGTCTGCAAACAAGCACACACCGGCCACGAACAATGTATTTACAATAGCGCGTTTGTGAAAGTAGACCAAATTAGGCACATGGGCTACTAACAGCTTACTACACAACAATTATTACTTTCTTAGCTACAGTATACATATCTCCCTATGTATTACATAGTTTATGCAGCAGCATACAAGACATTTTTGGACTCACCTTGTTGTGCTGTGCTCACTTATCAGGAAGGTGAAGCGGCGGCACTTTGTGGGAACTCATTAAACTTTGTCATCAAAGTCTGGCATTCTCTGAAATTTATGGTGGGAACTCAGAAAAAAACACACAGCCACTCCACTGAATAGCAGGCTAGTGATTGCTTTGTAATGCTTGCAATTAGCCACTGATTCCTTCCAAACCACTCAATGTTGAATTTGCGATTTCCAACTTGTTGTGTAATGTCCAATGGCCGATGAGCACCGATACGTTTTATCTATAATTTCTCTTCATTATTTCTCTTCATATGACAAGTATTAAAAAGAATTTGCCAGTAGATTTTCAACTTGATTCATGATGATGACTGATAGCTAAGTTTTTGAAAGATGTTAACATAATCAGTCCAATCAAAGCTACTGTACATATAACGTGATTTAATGTCATTTTATCTGTGGCCAATGACCTTGAGCTTTCTTGGAAGGACACTTCTAATGTAACTATATGGCAGTACCCTTACATTTTTTTATGTCTACGCTTACTAGGGACTTGGTGGTGACATAGTGTCCCCATGGGTGACATTGAGCCAATCACGGCACAATGCTCCTATTTTCTGCATGCTTGCCCCACCACCACCACAGAAAGCACTGAGCTAGGCTGAAACACCTGCATTTTGGAGCTGCCTTACTCAAGAAAACAAAAAAGATTTGGCTTTATTAACTTTATTATCATCTATTTTTTACGTTGTTTGCAAACTGATATGTGATATGTATTAATGCCGAAATAACACGAAAAAAACAGGCAAACTGGCATCTTGCCATAGAGACCCAGCAAAATTACACTGATTAGCCAGATGGTGACCTATAAGGTCCTCTCCATTGTTGATTTTCCGCCATTTCGAATTTTGTCAAAAAATACTTAAAACTACTCTTCTGGCACCGAATGACTGATCTGCATGAACTTTGATATGTTATCTATGGACAATGGTCTTTCAACGTAATATTTTCCATACTAATACCTAATAAACAGTTGTGTGGTCTGGCACATAAATGCATATAAATCAGTCAAGGGTATTCCTATTGTAACTCAATTTGGTACACGTTGCAAACACTGTCAAGACTCAACAAATGCAAGAACATTTGTATCAACCACATGGTGGCGCTATTACAGGCACACGTTTATTTGTTGATCTGTTTGACCACAGGGTAGCAGTACAGGTTCAGCAGCAGCTAACAGATGCAGGAGTAGCAGTGTAAGTGTTCTAATGACAGACCAAGGGCATTATTAGTCATTCCAACCCTGTTGGAGCAGACGGTGCATATTGCTCCAAAGGTCACCACCCATTCTAGGGAACGAGATGTGTCAGGGGGGTTATTGCTGCTAAGCAGAACCCTGTACAAAAGTGTATATTAATGTACCCCGCTTTACAAGGTCCAAGAGGGAAATTTGAATTATTATTCTAATACATTATATTTTACCTCCCCAGCTCTGCTCCGGTGAGGGTTGGATATGATTTGTTTAGAGGCCTCTCACAACAGCGAGGCAGTTAAAGCCTTAATTGCGCTCGTATCTTACCCTGGCATGTCATCTTGTGTTCGACAGGCTATGCCAATGAGGTGGGGGAGGCCTTCGGTGCCCTGGTGCCAGTGAGCACTGTATGGGCCACATATGCGGTTGCCACCGCTGAAAAGGGGAAGAAGGCTGTGGTAAGGAAGGAGGACATTTTGTAAAAGCAACGCTCTATGGTCTCATGATTTAGGCAGCCCCCTGCACCTCTCTGATTCCGAGGGGTTGGATTAAATGTGGAATATGCATTCGGTTGTGCAACTGACTAGGTATCCCCTTCCCCTTCCATTCATACTGACTAGGTATCCCCTTCCATTCATAATGACTAGGTATCCCCTTCCATTCATACTGACTAGGTATCCCCTTCCATTCATAATGACTAGGTATCCCCTTCCCCTTCCATTCATACTGACTAGGTATCCCCTTCCCCTTCCATTCATACTGACTAGGTATCCCCTTCCCCTTCCATTCATACTGACTTGGTATCCCCTTCCATTCATACTGACTAGGTATCCCCTTCCATTCATACTGACTAGGTATCCCCTTCCCCTTTCATTCATACTGACTAGGTATCCCCTTCCCCTTTCATTCATACTGACTAGGTATCCCCTTCCCCTTCCATTCATACTGACTAGGTATCCCCTTCCATTCATACTGACTAGGTATTCCCTTCCCCTTCCATTCATACTGACTTGGTATCCCCTTCCATTCATACTGACTAGGTATCCCCTTCCATTCATACTGACTAGGTATCCCCTTCCCCTTTCATTCATACTGACTTGGTATCCCCTTCCATTCATACTGACTAGGTATCCCCTTCCATTCATACTGACTAGGTATCCCCTTCCCCTTTCATTCATACTGACTAGGTATCCCCTTTCATTCATACTGACTTGGTATCCCCTTTCATTCATACTGACTAGGTATCCCCTTTCATTCATACTGACTTGGTATCCCCTTTCATTCATACTGACTAGGTATTCCCTTCCCCTTCCATTCATACTGACTAGGTATTCCCTTCCCCTTCCATTCATACTGACTAGGTATCCCCTTTCATTCATACTGACTAGGTATCCCCTTCCTCTTTCATTCATACTGACTTGGTATCTCCTTTCATTCATACTGACTAGGTATACCCTTTCATTCATACTGACTTGGTATGCCCTTTCATTCATACTGACTAGGTATCCCCTTCCTCTTTCATTCATACTGACTTGGTATCTCCTTTCATTCATACTGACTAGGTATACCCTTTCATTCATACTGACTTGGTATCCCCTTCCATTCATAATGACTAGGTATCCCCTTCCTCTTTCATTCATACTGACTAGGTATCCCCTTCCTCTTTCATTCATACTGACTAGGTATCCCCTTTCATTCATACTGACTAGGTATCCCCTTTCATTCATACTGACTAGGTATCCCCTTTCATTCATACTGACTAGGTATCCCCTTTCATTCATACTGACTAGGTATCCCCTTCCCCTTTCATTCATACTGACTAGGTATCCCCTTCCATTCATACTGGCTAGGTATCCACTTTCTCTTTCATTCATACTGGCTAGGTATCCACTTTCTCTTTCATTCATACTGACTTGGTATGCCCTTTCATTCATACTGACTAGGTATCCCCTTCCTCTTTCATTCATACTGACTAGGTATCCCCTTCCTCTTTCATTCATACTGACTAGGTATCCTCTTTCATTCATACTGACTAGGTATCCCCTTTCATTCATACTGACTAGGTATCCCCTTTCATTCATACTGACTAGGTATCCTCTTTCATTCATACTGACTAGGTATCCCCTTTCATTCATACTGACTAGGTATCCCCTTTCATTCATACTGACTAGGTATCCCCTTCCATTCATACTGACTAGGTTTCCTCTTTCATTCATACTGACTAGGTTTCCTCTTTCATTCATACTGACTAGGTATCCCCTTCCCCTTTCATTCATACTGACTAGGTATGTGAAGCATACAATATCATACTCCTGTCTTTGTGTCTATCCCTGTTCTGTAGGAGCATGGGGACAACCCAGGGAAGACAGCCAAGGTGGCTGAAGCGGTGGTGGACACGTTTGTATGGCAGGCCCTGGCCTCTGTGGCTGTCTCAGGTTTCAACATCAACCGTGTGTGTGCCGCCTCTCTCTACCTCCTAGGAAGAACCACGCACCTGCCCCTCTCTGTTCGCAAGTGGACCACTACGGCCATCGGCCTCTCCACCATCCCCTTCATCATCCACCCCATCGACAGTTCAGTGTGTGTGTTGGTGAGGATGTGTGCCAGATATACACTGAGTGTACAAAACATTATGAATCCAGGTGACATGTACATGGATTGTGTATGTTTGCCATTCAGAGTGTAAATGGGTAAGACAAAAGATGTAAGTGCCTTTGAACGGGATATGGTAGTAGGTGCCAGGCGCACCGGTTTGTGTCAAGAACTGCAACACTGCTGGGTTTTTCACACTCAACAGTTTCCTGTGTGTATCAATAATGGTCCACCACCCAAAGGACATCTAGCCAACTTCACACAACTGTGGGAAACATTGGAGACAACATGAGTCCATGCCCCAACTCAATATTAGGAAGGTGTTCTTAATGTTTTGTACACTCAGTGTATGTGTCAGGGAGTCAGTGAAGGACTGCGTATGTTCGAGATGAGAGAGCATGATAAACGTATGAGAAAGAAAGGATATAGAGCGAGAGAAACTCTGCGTGTGAGAGGGAGGAAGAAATAAGTGTAGTGTGTACTTTGGCATGTTTGCAAACCAATGTTTATAGCCCAAGTGTGCCAAGGTATTAGTTTGCAGTTAAATGTTTCAGCCTGCCTGTGTTTGTGTGCACCAACCCTTTGAGAGGAAAAATTCCCACATTATCTTAGTAAACAACATTACCTTTTTAAAATGAATGCATCAATTTAAGTGTCATATTAGGAGTCACACATTTGCTTTTGGAAGAGAAGCAATGGCCATACTGTCATAGATTTTTTTTAAAGCTTGGTAGCCTACTTTATGTAATGTTAGATGTGTAACCACCATTCTTATGTATCTCAATCCATGAGGTGTCTCATGTGTCTTTTTTTTAACCTTTATTTTACTAGGCAAGTCAGTTTATTATTAATTACTGAAATGTAAATGTATGAAAGGAATATGCATAAAATACTGTAATTATTGCCAAGGCTACCCATCAGTATACTATGCAAAGAAACCAAATCATCTTATACAAAAATGGGAATTGTGATTAGAATGTGTAAATTAATGTGACATTACTGGAAATTGTTCCTCTAACATTCAGCAATACTTTATTTAAATTATGTAAAGTCAATTTCTGTGTTTGTTATGAATTGTTAACTTTTTAGTGAATGTGAAAAAGCCAAAGGCACCAAAACGCAAGATAGTTTGTGAACATGTTATCTCTTTCAAATGATTTGTCCACATAGTCATACTAAGTAAAATGTCATACTGTATATCAAAATATATATATTTTTATATGTTTATATTTTCATGCTGAAAACATAAGGGAATGTTTAATTGTCATTTAAGAGACACTTATTTTATAACATGTTTAATTTCCAATGTTTTAGTCTTAACATTCAAATATGTTTTCAAACCAGCTACTGAAAACATTTGACATTTTCTTTAGTATAAAAAAAAAAAGATGAGATATTTTCTTTGACAAAATATAGTAATTTATCATTGAAAGTGAAAGCTATACTATAATGGGCCATTATCTAGCTATTCCCCTATTTTGAAACTGTTTTTAAATATAATGTAGAAAAACATATCCTGTATTGTATAAATTAATGAATCAATGTCTCCTTATTTCTTTCCTCAAGCATTGATATGTGCAAACAATTTTCTACATATAACAGTTTATAAGCGAGAGTAAAATTATTTGTTTTAATTAATGGGCAACCCTTAATTCACAGCCCAAACACAGCCAAAACAACTATATCACAGTAAAACGTTCCTCTTATGCTGCAGTGTCAGAAAAAAAGGAGTAACTATGGATGTGTTATGACAACATACTCACTGGTAGCACAGAACTGTCTCAGTAGCATTCCTCCGGGGAATTATGACTGACAACTCTTGCCAAGAGATAGTGTTGACTATTTGTGGTTAGTCACTAAGGTCTAACACGTGGGGATACATTTCTGCATTGATTTGAAACGACATTGGGTGCATTGAGAAAAATATGTGCAATCCATGGAGAATGATAGAGGCCTCTAGTGGCCAAAAGGCCATTTTAGCGTGGGCACCGCCATTGAGGGGATCCGCCATTTTAATGTAGTCAGCTGAGTGGTACTTCCAACTTCATTGGCTGATCCCTCTTGGTGACCCTGTTGGAGTCATGTCCAACCGGGTCATCAGGAGGGATCAGCCAGTCGTGAATAAGAAAATGTACTACTTCAAAATGGAGATAGCCCATGCTGTCACAGACACTATAATGGCACAGATACAAAGATGAGACCTCTATCTCTATGGTGCAGTCACCTCTTTCATTCCCTGCAGATTGTACTGCAACAACGCAACACAACATAGATTAACCAATAAAATGCCTAGAGTGACACAGTTAAAGCCAATCAAATCAAAGAGTTTAACAAGTCAAACTAGTGTTAGTAATTAATCCTGATTAAGTAAGCAATCCACAGCTGACACCAATTGTTTTGATTAACTGCATTAGCTACTCACATAAAAAGTCCAGGTGGCCTGAGTGCTGGCATATAGTCAGAATGATGTTGTTTATCCACAGTGCTCTGTTCTTGATGCTTGTGGCCACAACTTTGGCCCGAACAGGTATGCCAACCAATTTGATAACTTGCTTAATATTTATGTAAAGTCTGGCTTTAACACTTTTAAAGCTTGGATTCATTTTCCTTTTGTTAATCTGAAAACCAATTCAAAGTTTATTTTCCTTTTTTCTTTTTTGTCTGACCTGTTTCAGCTCCATTCTTCCCTCCACTACCTCTAAGAGTTCCACTATTAAGGTACAGGGTAGACCAGTGGACCACCTCTGACGAGACACCACAGACCTATGCTTCGGATGAGATTCAGCCCTATGACTCGGATGAGATTCAGCCCTATGACTCGGATGAGATTCAGCCCTATGACTCGGATGAGATTCAGCCCTATGACTCGGATGAGATTCAGCCCTATGACTCGGATGAGATTCAGCCCTATGACTCGGATGAGATTCAGCCCTATGACTCGGATGAGATTCAGCCCTATGACTCGGATGAGATTCAGCCCTATGACTCGGATGAGATTCAGCCCAATGACTCGGATGAGATTCAGCCCAATGACTCGGATGAGATTCAGCCCAATGACTCGGATGAGATTCAGCCCTATGACTCGGATGAGATTCAGCCCTATGACTCGGATGACACTCTTGGTGCAGAGGAACAAGGTGAGCTGATGTCCTCCCACTCATTCAGTAATCACCTTTATTGAGTTTGTATAGACATTGTTTTGACCTGAGGGTCAGAAGTACATCTGGGATGTTCCTTAAATGGAATTGAATGGGGAGGGACCTAATATGTCCAATGAATACACCCCTGAATCCTACAGGTCAATGCTCATCTGTAATGTGGTCAGTGTGGAGCCGGCGCAGGCTCTGGCTCAAACATACCTCTGGGGATGGAAGATAACGCTGTACTTCTAATTATCCAAACTGATACATCGCAGATTGAAATACGGCTAGTTTTAAACAGCCTAGTTCAAGGATGAAAAAGGCAAACTAAAGTTAGGCTGTAGCAACCCATTGGATTCCATAACAGCTAGGTGTTGTATTTTCAGGGAATCCAATGGGTTGCTTTTGCCTAGCATGAGGATGAAAAGAGCAGATTCTCAAAGCTAGCAGTAGTTCAATCTTCTCAATTTGCCCATTTGGGTAATTAGAAGTACAGAGACATCTTCCATCCCTGGACTTGAGGTACAGTATGTTTACCTGCCATATTCTGCGCTGCCCACATTATGTCTTAGCATTGTTTCTAAAGGTCCAAGTCGAAAGGTTTTGGCTAGGCCATTGCCTCATTGAGAATATCTTGTCTTTTCCAGGTGAACTGAAGGAGTCTCCAGTCTGGCTTCTGTTCCTGGTGGTCCCTATAGTGTTGCTGACTGCTATGGGCGCTTTGGCCGTGGGCTACTACATGTGTGTGTGGAGGGGCGGTAGAATAGGCTATCGGCTAGCAGAGACCTATTGACTACGTTTTAACATTTGCTTTCCATTCTGATTGGTTTGGCAATAAAATTATTGCATATAAATGTTTCCTGTCTTCTGCCTTTGTGAAAGTCCTACAGTATACTGACATGTAAATAGATTACATGAAATGTCCACAAGAGGGCCTTGTGATTTTACTGATTTGTCAGTGAACTCCTTGCTACTGGGAATTCTATATGCCACAATGCATTTCAAATCTGGACCGAGGAGGTTTTGAAGGTGTTAAAGCCAGACTTTACATAAATATTAAGCAAGTTATCAAGTGTTTGGGAAGGTGTTCGTTTGGGAGATATTAGTTATTTTATGTTGATATCCCATGTTAGTGTTGGTAGTTTGTCATTTAGCACAAACTCATTGATTATCTTTTGGTGATAGCCATGGTGTTGCATTGAGGTGACTGAACTGGTGGCGTTCCTGACTGCTTAATACATCTTCAGAAACTAGAACTACTGCAATCCAAAGATTCTGAGGGTTCAGGAGAACTTTACAACCCAGGCACAAATCGGAGGAATGAGGCAATTGGTGCGATGGATGAAAAACGCGCCCCTGTGAACCCCATCACATACAGGGAGGTGAATTAAATAATAATCTTAATAGCCCCTGATATTGGTCAAGGGAGCCCCATAAATGTATTTGATCTAGGGCTTGTCCTCTCAAACCTGAAATAAAACCTTGCACTCACTGTGTACAAATACACCTCTCTCCAACCTGTCAATCAGAACATGGTTCTGGTTATGCTAATTAAGGGGAATTTAGACTACTGGGAAATGGGTTAGAGGGAAGGAGAAACTGGTGCTGATTAGTTGGTGTCTGATGCTTACCCATGCAAATGGTGCTATGCTGTTCTGGTGGGCGGACTGGGACAATAATTCAGCCCCCCTCGGCAGACCACCCGCCATACATACACCCATCCCTACACATACACCATGACCCTGCTTAGACACAGGCAGTAGAGATGACACAACATTGCAGTAGTGTTTCATAACTAATTCTGTACCAGAAAGACTGACAAGACATGGTCTTTAAAAAAAATAAAAATAATTACCAGCTCATGTTTTTAAAACACAATTATGTAAAACACAAGATACAACTATAACTGGGCCTCTGCTGTAACCATTTTGTTTGACTCCCTGTTGTCTGTCTCAGGATCTTCTCTGCTGTCACTCTATGCTACTTTTTGTTCTGTCCAATTACTACAGGGCCCCAGACAAACGTCTTCTGCTGGTGCCACTAACTTTTACAGTTGGCACTATTCCATGATTTGGTCAGACACTCATAGTGCTATATTAAGTGTAATAAGTTGGAGGCATATTATACTCCCTCTAAAATGCTAACCTCTGTAATGGTGAGAGGTTAGCATGTATTTGGGGAATGATATTTTTTGCAGTCATTATTCACGATTCATTCAGGATTATCCGTAATCATGGTAGCATCCACTTTAATGTAGAAGTGTGTAGAAACATACAAGAAATTTGACTCCAAAATGACACTTTTTACCATTCCTATTGGGCACAATTATCTCCAACACAACTAAAACCAACAGCAAATGCAGATGAATTTGTAGCTACTAACTTGATGTAGTCATTGCATGCTATGAATATTGGACTAAATACTTAACCTTTTTACTATTGTATTACACGTGAATTTGTCCCAAAACCTTTGGTGCCCTAAAAAGGGGTGGAAACGTGTTGTAATTTCTAAATGGTTCACCCGATATGGATGAATATACTCTCAAATTAAAAAGCCTGCACTTGCCTCAGTAATTTTATCATTTCAAATCCAAAGTGCTGGAGTACAGAGCCAAAACAAAATTGTCACTGTCTTAATACTTTGGGAGCTCACTATTTTTGATTAACCCTGATCTAGTGATTGATTGTGAATTTTGCGTTGACAATTAGACTATAGTTGCTATATATTACTGTCAAAATAGGACTCCAGAATTTCCAGATTAGTTTTTTGTTCAATAGAGATGAGTTGCGTACATCTTTATGTGCACTAACATCTCATTGGCTAATTAATTTGGTTCAACACCTGAGGAAGTGACCTAGATCGCTAACTCTAAATGTAATACCCACTGCTGGTAGTCATATATTCATCCAGTAAATAAATGTAATGTCCTGACTTACCTATGAGACCTACAGTATAGGCCCATTGCTGGTGCACATTTTGCATGCACTCCCCTCCGTATCTGTCATAACAAATATCTTGGTTGTAAAATAGTTGCTATTAAGATGAGTGTTGACAAATAAATGATATTCTATACCTACAGAAAGCTGAGACCATCGAATCTTCAAGGACAAGTGACAACTCTTCCAAAGCTATTTTTCCCACAATTGCATTTTGAAATATATGATCACAACTAATTTGCATGGGGGGAGAGGAGAGTGGGTCACTTATCACAGCAGCATGCCCCAGCGAAGCAGACACATTCATTATATGAGGATAATGCGCTTTACTGTATGACCAAATCATGGTTTTAGCTGCCTAAAATAGGACGTTTTGAGTGAGGTGACAATGCAGAATGTGTACTTCTACATAGGCACCCTTTCCGTATTTTTACAATCCATGGTCTTAGCTGTCTAACTGATGACAGTCGGAGCAGGTCTCTTTGCTGATGCCGCATTTGAATTTGAATGTAAGTTTGCCAGAATACTGGGCTGGCCCATCTTGGTAGGGGGGCTGGCCGTTGCCCACTGATCAGCCCACTGCCCAAGGCTCATCATAGATTACTATAACATAAGTTGCGCAATAATCTTGTAACAGGCCATGTCACTTTTTAAAAATATTTTATATAAGAAATATATTTTGTCTGTCAATTTTGACCTGGCCACCCAACAAAAAAAAAGTCCAGCCCACCTGGCATTTGCCAGAATTGCCAGATGACCAATCTGCCCCACAATGCCCTATTAAGCTACTGTGAGGTTTTAATTCAGAGTTGTGAGGACCGGCCACAGATCAAATACACAAACATGAATTAAGAGGCTGGCTACCTTGAGCAATATCAGGTGGCATTATGAGGCTGGCTACCTTGAGCAATATCAGGTGGCATTAAGAGCCTGGCTACCTTGAGCAATATCAGGTGGCATTATGAGGCTGGCTACCTTGAGCGATATCAGGTGGCATTAAGAGGCCGATGTAAACAGAGAGCTGATGAATTGAATGAATCTCCCCGTATGTGATGGATGGGGGTGTTCACAGGGGCTGGGAAAAGGGGAGCATTTTTCATCTGTCACTCCGATAGCCACATCCATCTTTGATTTGTGCCTGGGTAGTGAAGGCCACAAGTGGCCAAGAGAACCCCCCTTCCCCTTTAGCTCCCACACCCAAGTTGTACCACTCATAACAATGCATGAGAGAGAGAGAACAGTCAAAAACATAAGATAGATAGGTACTTTATTGATCCCCGAGGGGACATTTCTTCGTCAAGCAGCTATGAAAAAACACAGGGCAGGTGCAAAATGCCAGAACGAAAATACACTAAAGACAGATACATGATACATAGAGCGGCAGTATGAAAAAGTATACAAATACAAGAAGTCTGGAGTGCAAAAAAGCTATAAAAAGACATAGTATATTTGGATAGCTGAATATGTACACTATACATTGTTACAGAGTGTTAGGTGAAAAAAATATTGCACGTTGATATAGATAAATAAGGAGTATTTGCATATTTAACTATATAAGTTGGTGGCAGAGAAATACTTAAATAGCTAAATGTGTGTATGATATAATTTAGGGTAATAATAGTAATTCCCTTAAAATACAGTCCTTAGTGCGCAGGGTTTGATTACAGATAAATGCACGTATTGCACATTCAATATGCTAAAAGCAATGAAAAAGATACAACTGACAGGATACTAATATGCATTCCTGAGTGAATGACTATGTAAGTTCAGTCCAAGGATTACTTACAATATTGCATGTGATATGAGATAACAACTGTACATGAATATGTATATACAGACCTGAATTAATAAATAAGTCCTGAGTGAATGAGTGATTACAGACCAGAGTTACTCATGGATGGATGCATAATTGTTAAACTAGGTCCTAACAGCCCAACAGTTCCAGGTCTATGTTGCCGACGACCCCAACGGCTCCACCACCTCCTCTAGAGTGTCAAGGCTAATCCCCAGAACAGAGCTAGCCTTCCTGATCAGCTTATTTACCCGAGAAGCATCACCGGCTTTTATGTTGGCACCCCAGCACACCACTGCAAAAAAGACTGGTAGAAGGTATGCAGTAGTTTACTGCACACGTTGAAGGACCTGAGCCTCCTCAGAAAGTAGAGTCAGCTCTGGCCCTTTTTGTACAGAGCCCCGATGTTACCAGCCAGGAACTTGTATGAACCAACCATTTCCACATCCATCCCCTGTATAGGGACTGCAGTCAGTTGGACCTTGGTTCTCCTGAAGTCCACCACCATCTCCTTTGTTTTGCTGATGTTGAGCTGAAGGTGGTTCTGCTCACACCACAACAAAGTCATTGATTGTGCTCCTGTACTCCTCCTCCTGGCCACCCCTGATGCACCCTACAATTGCGGAGTCATCCGTGAACTTCTGTAGGTGGCATGTTTCAGAGTTATGTCTGAGGTGTAGAGGGTGAACAGGAAGGGGGACAGGACCGTTCCCTGGGGGGCCCCTGTGTTGCTCACTGCCTGTTCTGATACACAGCTCTGTAGTCGCACAAATTGTGGCCTACCGGTCAGGTAGTCCGTGACCCAGGAGACTAAGGGTGCTTCCACTTTCATCCTCTTAATCCTCTCTCACCCAGTAGCAGAGGCTGAATGGTGTTGAAGTCACTGGAGAAGTCAAAAAACATAACCCTCACATTGCAACCTGCGTTGTCCATGTGAGAGTAGGCCCTCTGCAGAAGGTAGATGATTGCATCATCCACCCCGATGTTGCGCTGATATGCGAACTGCAGGGGGTCCAGTGATGTACACACCAGGGGTCTGAGGTGAGCGAGGACTAACCTTTCATGATGTGGGATGTTAGCCCTACAGATCTGAAGTCATTCAGGACAGTGGGGTGCGCCTTCTTGGGCACTGGGACGAGGCAGGATGTTTTCCACAGGACAGGGACCCTTTCCAGGCTAAGGTTGAAGAGTCGCTGGAGTATTCCACACAGTTGGTCAGCACAGACCCTAGGCACCCTTGGGCTGATGCCATCAGGGCCCGTCGCTTTCCACTGATGTAGTCTCTCCAGCTCTCTCTTCACTTGGTTGGTGGTGAAAGCCAGCCGAGGTGGGGGGAAGGGGGGTGTTGAGGATCAGCCCAGAGGGAGCAGGGGCGGAGGTGGGGAGGGGTCGCGGATTGAAATGCCAACACAATTATTTGTTACTTTGGCTATATTCTTTATATACTCCCTTTCTTATAGTCATGTTACTTCTTAAGTAGCTTAATACATCAATGACTAAAACAGAGAATTTCGTACAAACTTGCAGTACTAAAATTGTACTGATAATTTTCTTCACAAAGTTCTGAGTACTTAATGTTAGAAATAGAATTTGGCATGTAGAATGAAAACAATTATCAATCATGTTGAATGATGACCTATAGTTAGTGCAGGTAACTGCCAAAATAATGGAAACACTTGAGGAAATGAGGGATACAAAGTATATTGACAGCAGGTGCTTCCACACAGGTGTGGTTCCTGAGTTAATTAAGCAATGAACATCCCTTAGGGTCATGTATAGAAATGCTGGGCAGGCCGGTATTTTGGCTACCATGGCTGTGCCCCCACCCACAGGGCACGATTGGTTACTGAATGGTTTGTGAGCATGAAAACGATGTAAACCATACAGTGCCTTCAGAAAGTATTCATACCCCCTGACTTATTCCACATTTTGTTGTTACAGCCTAAACATTTCTTCTTCTTTTTTGTTTTTTTAAACACCCATCTAGACAAAATTTCCCCATAATGAAAAAGGAAAACAAGTGTTTAGAAATGTTTGAACATTTATTGAAAATGAAACACATTGTAGAAGCACCTTTGGTGGCGATTACATCTGTGAGCCTTTTTGGGGTAAGTCTACTAGCTTTGCACACATGGATTGTACAATATTTGCCCATTTATTCTTTTAACTGTCAAGTTGATTGTTAATAATTGCTAGACAGCCATTTTCATATCTTGCCATAGATTTTGAAGCTGATTTAAGTCAAAACTGTAACTAGGCCACTCAGGAACATTCAATGTCGTCTCATTTATTACTCCAGTGTAGATTTGTCCTTGTGTTTTAGGTTATAGTCCTGTTGAAAGGTGAATTAGTCTCCCAATGTCCGTTGGAAAGCAGACAAACAGGTTTTCCTCTAGGATTTTGCCTGTGCTTATAGCTGAATTCCATTAATTTTTTTCAAAAAAACTCCATAGTCCTTGCCGATGACAAGCATACCTATAACATGATGCAGCCACCACCATGCTTGAAAATATGAAGAGTGGTACTCAGTGATGTGTTGTGTTGGATTTTCCCCAAACATAACGCTTTGTATACAGGACAAAAAGTTAATTTCTTTGCCACATTTTTTGCAATATTGCTTTAGTGCCTTGTTGCAAACAGGATGCATGTTTTGGAATATTTTTGTTCTGTACAAGCTTCCTTTTCACTCTGTCATTTAGGTTAAATCAAATCAAAATCAAATCAAATGTATTTATAAAGCCCTTTTTACATCAGCCGATGTCACAAAGTGCTATACAGAAACCCAGCCTAAAACCCCAAACAGCAAGCAATGCAGATGTAGAAGCACGGTGGCTAGGAAAAACTCCCTAGAAAGGCAAAACCTAGGAAGAAACCTATAGAGGAACCAGGCTCTGAGGGGTGGCCAGTCCTCTTCTGGCTGTGCCGGGTGGAGATTATAACAATTAGTGGCCATTAAGGCCAGTTCTTTCTCCAAGATGATAATAATAATTAATAAATATTAATAAATAATAATAAAAGTAGTTGTGGAGGTTGCAAAAGGTAAATACATCAGGAGTGAACGTCACTTGGCTTTTCAGTGCAATAGAGCGCAGGTGTGGTAGAGCGAGAGCGAGATGAAAACAGCAGGTCTGGGACAAGGTGGCACGTCCGATGAACAGGTCAGGGTTCCATAACCGCAGGCAGAAGAGTTGAAACCAGTGCAGCAGCACGACCAGGTGGACGGGACAGCTAGGAGTCATCAGGGCAGGTGGTCCTGAAGCATGGTCCTCCTGGTAGGCTCAGGTCCTCCGGGAGAGGAGGTAGAGTGGGAGAGAGAGAATTAGAGGGAGCATACTTCAATTCACACAAGACACCGGATAATAACATCAGATTTAACAAACTGACCCCAGCCCCCCGGCACATAGACTATTGCAGCATAGATACTGGAGGCTGAGACGAGGGGGGGGGGGGGGGGTCAGGAGACACTGTGGCCCCCTCCAACAATACCCCGACAATACCCCCGGACAGTCCCAAACCAGGCAGGATATAACCTCACCCACTCTGCCAAGCACAGCCCCTACACCAATAGAGGGATATCAACAACCAACTTATTACCCTGAGACAAGGCTGAGTATAGTCCATTATAGTCCAAGGCTGAGTATAGTCCATATTGTGGAGTAACTACAATGTTGTTGATCCATCCTCAGTTTTCTCATATCACAACCATTAAACTCTGTAACTGTTTTAAAATCACCATCTTTACTCAATACTTTTTGAAGCACCTTTGGCAGCGATTACAGCCTCGAGTCTTCTTATGTATTATGCTACAAGTTTGGCACTCCTGTATTTGGGGAGTTTCTCCCATCCTTCTCTGCAGATCCTCTCAAGCTCTGTCAGGTTCGATGGGTAGTGTCACTGCACAGCTATTTTTTTGTGCCAAGTTTCCTCCAGACATGTCGCTTGGCATTCAGGCCAAAGAGTTCAATTTGGTTTCATCAGACCAGAGAATATTGTTTCTCATAGTCTGAGAGTCTTTAGGTGCTTTTTGGCAAACTCCAAGCGGGCTGTCATGTGCCTTTTACTGAGTGGTGGCTTCCATCTGGCCACTCCACCATAAAGGCCTGATTGCTGGAGTGCTGCAGAGATGGTTGTCCTTCTGGAAGGTTCCACAGAGGAACTCTGGAGCTCTGTCAAAGTTTATTTGTCACGTGCTCCGAATACAACAGGTGTAGACTCTACAGGTCACCTCCCTGACCAAGGCCCTTCTCCCCCGATTTCTCAGTTTGGCTGGGCGGCCAGCTCTGGGAAGAGTCTTGGTGGTTCCAAACTTTAAAAAAACGGTTTGCTTTGTCATTATTGGGTTTTGTGTGTAGATTGATGAGGAAAAACATTAATTTAATAAATTTTAGAATAAGGCTGTAACATAATAAAATGTGGAAAAAGTCAAGGGATCTGAATACTTTGCGAATGCACTGTATAAAAATTGCTGTCATTGTGAGCATACAGTCATTTGTTGCAGTTGGAAATTACTGGACATAGATAGATAGATAGATAGATAGATAGATAGATAGATAGATAGATAGATAGATAGATAGATAGATAGATAGATAGATAGATAGATAGATAGATAGATAGATAGATAGATAGATAGATAGATAGATAGATACTTTATTGATCCCCCGGGGGGGAAATTTCATTGTCAAGCAGCTACAACAAAACACAGGGCAGGTGCAAAATGCCACAACGAAAGTACACAAAAGACAGATACACGGTACATGATACATAATCCTGACCTATTATAGTTCAACTGTAGCAAAATAAAAAATAAAACTAAAGAAAAGAGACAAAAATAACCGAACTAAAACAACAATTTATGCACGAACAACGGGAGCTGCTTAACAGGCGACCACTCAGGGCGGCGCCAAACACCGTTTGTACACTGTTTGTACACAAACAGTACATCAACAATGGTCCTGAACAGAATATCCAGTACTGTACATTTTAATCTGAAAACATGTTTGTATCAATAACCAGGAATAAAAACATGAACTACTTAGTAGAGAACAACATCTAAAAGTAGACACACAGGTGGACCAATATGTGTTAGCTTAATACATAGAGGTTAGAGCAAAAACAACAGATCAATATGTGTTAGCTTAATACATAGAGGTTAGAGCAAAAACAACAGATCAATATGTGTTAGCTTAATACATAGAGGCTAGAGCAAAAACAACAGATCAATATGTGTTAGCTTAATACATGTCCTCAGAGGTTAGAGCAAAAACAACAGAAAGGGTCAAATGTCAATAATCTGTGTTGGGCAGATAGGTTTAACCATATTGCCTCCATTGTAGAACCATATCACCTTCATTCCAAGGTGGGAAAAGTGTAACAGATTGAGTTTTGTGATACTATAGTGATAGTTGGGCTCCCAAGTGGCGCAGTGGTCTAAGACACTGTATCTCAGTGCTACAGGCGTCACTACAGGCAACCTGGTTCGAATCCAGGCTGTCCAGTCCCATATAGCGTCGCGCAATTGGCCTAGTGTCGTCTGAGTTTGGCCAGTGTAGGCCGTCATTGTAAATAAGAATTTGTTCTTAACTGACTTGCCTTGTTAAATTATCTGACTACATATTTTACAGTCATGTGAAAAAGTAAGTTAGGGTTAGATATTTGGACAGATGGATATGCAATCTTCACTTCAACACTATTGACAGATAAAGGTTACCCAATTTAACAAATCACCCAAAAAAAAAAAAAAAAGCCTTTTCCTTATGGGGAAAAAGTTAGTACATCCCTACCTTTACCATCACATAAAATGACTAAGATTAGAATTAGGTACCAAAACAAGTGCAAATGATTAGAAAACATTAGATAGAAACTTAGAGTCCAGCCTTCCATAAAGATAAGAAAAGACCTACCCGAGGCCCTCAGAAGAAAGATTATTGATGCCCATGTGTCTGGGAGGGGTTACAAATCCATTTCCATGCAATTCGAAGTACATCATTCCATTGTCCAAAGAAAATTCCAGACAACACCCGGGTAAAGTCAGATGTGTCTTGTTATTATTTTTTGAGAGCAGAGGCTTCTTCCTTCCTGACCTCCCATGTAGGCCAAGTTTGTGCAGTCTCTTTCTGACAGTGTACCCATGCACTTCGACATTGATTGTGGCAAAAGAGGCCTGTAGATCCCTTGATGTTACCCTGGGGTTCTTAGAGACTTCTATGAGCATCTTACGGTCAGCTCTTGGGCTGACTTTGGTGGGACGACCTGTCCTAGGTAGTTTGCCAGTGGTCTGGAATTTTCGTCAGACAGTGGAATGATGTACTTCGAATTGCTTTGAAAGTTTCTCTCTAATGTTTTCTAATCATTTGCACTTGTTTTGGTACCTAATTCTAATTGTAGTCATTTTATGTGATGGTAAAGGTAGGGGTGTACTAACTTTTTCCCCAAAAGGAAAAGGCTTTGTTAAATTGGTTAATCTTTATCTGTCAATAGTGTTGAAGTGAAGATTGCATATCCATCTGTCCAAATATGTTTTAAAAAAGAGAACTTTCCAGGGGGTGAACTTACTTTTCGACATGACCAGGTGCTCCTGGCAAGATTTCTGACAGAGGAGTGAAAAGAATAATCAGAAGAGTTGTCCAAGAGCCAAGGACCACTTGTGGAGAGCTTCAAAAAGACCTGCAATTAGCAGGTACCGCCGCCATGGCCTGTATGCACGCTCACCCGCAAGACTCCATTGCTGGAAAAAAAGCATGTTGAAGCTCGTTTAAAGTTTGCTGCACAACATTTGGAAAATTTGGAAGAGCAAAATTGAACTGTTTGGATGTCATAATACACACCATGTTTGGAGGAGAAATGGCACTGCACATCACCCTAAAAACACCATACCAACAGTGGTTTGGAGGTGGGAACATCATGGTGTGGGGCTGCTTTTCAGCAAATGGTACTGGCAAACTTCACATAATTGAAGGAAGGATGAATGGGCAAATTTACCGAGACATTCTTGACAAACATCTGCTGCCATCTACCAGGATGATGAAGATGAAACAAGGGTGGACATTTCAGCAAGACAATGATCCCAAACACACAGCCAAGGAAACTCTCAATTGGTTTCAAAGAAAGAAAATAAAGCTCCTAGAATTGCCCAGCCAATGACTTAAATCCCATTGAAAATCTATGGAAAGAACTGAAGATCAAGATTCATAGAGGCCCACGGAACCTTCAAGATTTGAAGACTGTTTGTGTGGAAGAATGGGCCAAAATCACACCAGAGCAATGCATGTGACTAGTTTCTCCATACAGGAGGCGTCTTGAAGCTGTCATTACCAACAAAGGCTTTTGTACAAAGTATTAAATAAATATCAGTAAGTGTGTTCAATACTTTTTCCCTGTGTCATTTCACATTATTACACATAACTTAATTTCTGAACTTATTTGTTTTGGTTTCTCTTTGTATGTATGGATTACTTGGGTTGTTACCAACATCTGGTGAAAATCTCATGTCAATAGCACCATTGGAAATATATTTACTGAGAAAAATGGTGACGTGTTCAATACTTATTTCACCCGCTGTATATATTTATTTATTTTTTATCACTACATCACTGACTACAAAACATACATTGGTTATCCCATCTCATCTCTCTGTTGAATAGGATAATTATCATTACTGATACAGCGTTGCCAAAATATATGTACTGTATATTCTTCAGGGTTATTGGGTTGTTTTAAAACAAATGTCCTAAAATTATGCTTGACATAAACAACCAACTCACATTTTATTTTGAAGTACATTTTCTGTTTCGGGGTTTTATGGAACAGCACTTAATTTCAGTTGGAATCTTAAATACTTTTAACTAGCCTAACATATTTCACTACTTTGCTTAGTTTCTGCAGAATAGGGATTAAATGAATGAAGGGCTTCAGGGAAAAACATTGACGAAGTTGTCAATTTCTTTGTGAATATGAAATATACATGCCTAGCTAAAATATGAAATATACATACAGAATTAGAGCGAGACGTCTGCATATGTGAGCCTGAAACTATGACGGTGTGTTTTATTTTGATTACGTCAATGAAAAATACCTAACAAAAGCAACTGATATCTGCCTCAAATTAATCAAGGGTCACATCTTTGAAGTCAAATATGAAAAAGCTTACTAGCCATGTCTATGCAGTTCTCTTTGCTGGCATCTTCTTGCTGAAATATATCTAACATCAAATTTGATTGGCATAATTGTTGCCCTTGAAAGTGACATGTAATAATGCTTGATACTGTTTTGAGTTAACTATCACATAACAGAGCCTACAAAGCCCTTTGAGCTTATCCCACCAAATCACAGAGAAGCACATTGACACCACAGCCTAGTACCTTTTCTGATGTTGGTACAAGCCAAACACAGGGGGATGTGTACCAAACCGTAACGCTAAAATAAGGCCAAAACAAATTCCTCTAAAGCAGTGAATGAGTTATTAAATTGTGTTTCAGTACCAGGAGACAAAGCTTTCGAGCATTACAGAGGCATGTGGAAATCAGATAAAATCATGGAAGCGCAATATGCTGGAAAATAATGCCAGATTAGGGAGAATTACAGTGTATTGGGAACAGTAGACTCATGCAGGGGGAGAGAGGACCTTGGCGAGGGCACTACATTCTTCTCACTAACACAGACATGCATCATATTAATTAGTAGCAGTGCCACATAAACCAGGAAGGATAAAGGGACCCGGTACATACAACAAAAGGAGAACAGTCACAACACATAAAATAGGATTGAACAAACACTGAAAGAACTACAAATATAATTGTATGATGAACATGAAAATATATGACACAGTAATAAATTGACACGGCCGAACAGTCAGGCAGGTCCTTGTAGATAATATATGCGAAAACAACAAGGTGAAAACAGTCTGCAGAGAAAGCAGGAGACCTGTAGCCACAGCAGTGCTTTGGGGAAGTGGCTTGAAGTGTCTCTCACTCTCTCTCTCTAGCTGGACTGCTCTAATTTTCTTGGGTGGAATGATGGATGAGCTGGTGTCAGCCTGTGTTCATTATAATGCAGACCATCTATTCTTCTGTGAGACACCCTGTTCTCCAGGAAATGCCAGAGAGGTATTGGACTCGGGAGGGAAGAGAAACTCACGCCTGATCATAGAGGAATCTGCGGAGGCTTTTGTTGATTTACCACCTAGTGATGATCAATCAATCAGTAATGAAGATAGTGTTATTCTGTATTCTTTGTGAGGCAAAACGGACACTCGCTATGCCATGATTACAACCCTTTTCAAGGCTCGCTTTACACACCGTGTCACCTTCAACTAACACAGCCATTACACTGTTGTGTGTGTGCGATAAATATGTAGGTCACACCTATAAAACGTTCGAAACGATAAATGATTCATGATGGTTTCTCCACCTAAAGCAAAGCTTTTCTAAGAGGTAACACTTGCAGGGACTTAAGTGAAACACAAAGTTCCATGTCTTTATTCGTAGACACAGGTGGCTTAATGTCCTACATTTATCAAAACACAACAAAACGAATAGCCGTTCCAATTATTAGAGTAGTTGTTGATAGCAGTGAGTCAAAGGATTTATGTCCACTGTCCCTGCAGGTGTTTGTGGGTGTGACTTGGTAGAATGCAACCGCTACCGGGAAGGAACACACAAACACACCTTAACAAGACTAACCAGAGTCTAGACACAGGCATTAGATGTAATCATTACAGTAATGCATGCTTCCATTCTAATCTAGCTCACGCCACTGAGATACACTGCCTGTGACTAGGAATGTGTTGTATTGAAATAGATTGAACTAAGAGGATAGCACTTCACTGTATGAGCCGTCTAGCTAGTAACCACAAATGTGCAGTGTAACGTTACATGGGAGAGTCCTTTGGAGGCCTGGAGGAGGTATTGAGCTAGGAGAAAAAATGTACACATGAATTCTGGCTTGTTCCCTGAGCAGGGGATCAATAACGACGAGGAGGCTGAGCTCTCACCCATCTGATTCATATCTTAGTTTTTTCCGCTCTTCAGCTCGAAACACAAGGCAAGATGCCAAAGTGGTATATTTGCTGGCCAGATATATCAGGTGTTTCCTCAACACATGCAGCATGAATAACAGCATGACTAGGCTATTAAAATGCGATAGCTATCACCATCTCATGATGTAAACTCCCCAAAATATTTATTTGGACAGTGAAGCTACAACCTTTTAATTTGGCTCTATACTCAAGCATTTATATGAGGCGACAGTAGACTACACAATGTCACTTTTTATTTTAGGGTATGTTCATGCATATCTGTTGTACCGTTTAGAAATGAATGCACTTAATGCGTCTAGTCCCCCGATTTGAAGGCGTCATAAGTATTTGGACAACTTACATTTATTTATTCAAAAGTGTAATATTCATGCCCTCAACATGCTAACCTCTCACCATTACCAATAACAGGGGAGGTTTGCATTTTTTGGGTGGGTGTAATATTTATGCCTCTGTAACTTACAATCAACAGCCTGATCAACTCTATGCGAAGGAGATGTGTCTCGCTGAATGAGGCAAATGAAGGTCACACCAGATACTGACTGGTTTTCTGATCCACGCCCCTACCTTTTTTTAAAGGTATCTGTGAGCAACATATGCATCTGTATTCCCAGTCATGTGAAAATCCATTGATTAGGGCCAAATTCATTTATTTCAATTGACTGATTTCCTTATATGAACTGTAACTCAGTAAAATCTTTGACATTGTTTCATGTTGCTTTTATATTTTTGTTCAGTGTATATCTGTGTCTACTGCTCCTAGGCTTCCAACACTTTCAAGCTCCCTTCAACAATCAAGCTCAAACACTGGAACACTCTCTAGCACTTTACACTCCCTATGGCTCCTTGCATGTTCTATTGGAGTGGATGATTCAGGAGTATGACTGGCTATATACTGTATATCCTTGCTTTCAGACCGCAGCAACATGTTATTGGCTGTTTGTGATTCTGATAACAAATCATTGGTCTACAAGGGGAATCCCATAACCCTTACACCCCCCCCCCCTTTTTTTCCCCATTTGAATCTATTTCCTAACAGACGCACTGTGTCACGAGGACGGAAACTCTGTTCTTTACAATCAATGCTATGTTCTTTACAATCAATGCGCTTTACGAGACTATGGTATCTATTTCCCTCCTCTCTCTCCTTTCATTGTATGTATCACTGCTCTGTTCTCTGCTGTTGTGTTTGTGCGAGATTTGTCTCTAGTGAACCTCTTGCATATTGTTTCATTCTTAAAGGTATACTTGGGGATTTTTTGCAATGATGCCCTTCTCCAGAGTCAGATGAATTTGTGGATATAATTTTTATGTCTCTGCGTGCAGTTTGAAGGAAGTTGCTAACTAACGCTAGTGCAATTGCTAGCATGCTAGTAGATACCTATAGACTTCTAGTCATTGTTAGTTAGCATTGGCTCACAAAACTACCCCTAACTTCCTTCATACTGGACACAGAGACATACACATTATATCACTGAATTCATCTGATTCTGGGAAAGTAGATAAAGGGCCTCATTGCCAAAATCCTGAAGTATCGCTTTAATCCTTGTTTAGGGACTTTAATGAAAAGAAGAAAATGTAGTAGTATTATTGATGTTTTGCTGTGTGTGTGTGTGTGCGTGCGTGCCCCATTTCTCTCTGCCTGAGTGCAAAAGTATGGAGGGTCCCTTCAGTCACTCCATACCCAAAGCTCCTCTACTATGCTGAGCCTGGGGTTCTGGAATTCTAAAGGAGTTCTACAGGAGTCCAGTCTACCTACAGCTTGTGCAAATGTAGATTTTGTTTTCATTTCTTAAAAGAGGGACTAGAAACATGGGCACATAATCAGGATATAGATAAGACCCATGTTAGCACTAGATATAAACAACACTAGGGTAAGACGAGACAAGCCATCATCTTAAACAGTGCATTTATTGTCACAGGTCTAATTTAACATTGCCTCCAGAGTACTTCTATCAGAACACAAGCCTGGGGGAGAAATAACTTCAAAATGTACACAAGAACCAGTGTGTTGGAATAGCAAAAAAAAAAAAACAACAACAGTGATTAAATAGGAGCCGAAAAGGCCCGGCCCACACTTACTCAGGTTGACAGGCTCTCGTTCAGGCAAATGAAAAATAAGTGCACTCAGGCTATCAGGAAGGCCAAAGTTAGTTGCTTTAAGGAAAGGTTCTCTCTCTGTGGGTCTAACCCCAAGAAATTCTGGAAAATGGTTAAAGACCTGGAGAATAAACCCTCCTCCTCACAGCTGCCCATGTCCCTTAAAGTTGATGATGTGGTTGTTACTGACAAGAAGCACATGGCTGAACTCTTTAATCAACACTTCATTGAGTCAGGATTCCTATTTGACTCAGCCATGCCTCCTTGCCCGTCCAACATTTCCTCATCTGCCACCCCTTCTAATGCAACGATCCCTGATGCTTCTCCCTCTTTTTCCTCTGCCCCGCTACAACGTTTTTCCCTGGAGGCAGTTACTGAGTCCGAGGGACTAAAGGAGCTCCTGAAACTTGACCCCCAAAAACCATCTGGTTCAGACCCTTTCTTCTTTAAGGTTGCTGCCCCTATCATTGCCAAGCCTATCTCTGACCTTTATAACCGGTCTCTCTGTTCTGGGGATGTTCCCATTGCTTGGAAGGCAGCCACGGTTAGTCCTTTATTTAAAGGGGGAGATCAAGCTGATGCTAACTGTTATAGGCCTATTTCTATTTTGCCCTGTTTATCAAAAGTGTTGGAAAAACTTGTCAATAATCAACTGAATGGCTTTCTTGATGTCTATAGTATTCTCTCTGGTATGCAATCTGGTTTCTGCTCAGGTTATGGATGTGCCACTGCAATCTTAAAGGTCCTCAATGATGTCACCACTGCCCTTGATTTTAAGCAAGGTTGTGCTGCTATTTTTATTGACTTGGCCAAAGATTTTGATACGGTAGACCATTCCATTCTTGTGGGCCGGCTAAGGAGTATTGGTGTGGTGTAGTGTAGTGTCTAAAGAGTGCAGTGTCTAAACTCATCTCCCCACAACTAAGGCATGTCCTCCTAGTGGTCTGGGTTTGGGGATAGGACATAAGCCTAAAGAGAAGTACAACAGGACATAAGAACATACTGTAAGTGGTGTTAGGGGATAGGATTCTAATACAGATTTTTTTCATGCTTATCAGATATTTTATGGTTGTCTTGTTAGTATTTCGTTTAAAAAAACAAAAAAAACAGCCATGTTGACTTAAAAATAAAACTGCTTTGCTCTGCTAATATAAGAACCCTCTCCCCTAATGTAGTTGATTTCCAGCATCTTGTCTAAAGGAGCGTCTACCTACCCTCTGAGTCCTCTCTGCTCTTTCAGGGTGACTAGTCATTCCCCCTTCTCTCCCCTCTGCCTTGTCCCCTCCCCCCTCGACTGGGGTGCTGCAGGCTCCGCCTTTGCGTTCTAGTGGGTGAAATGCCAAATATGAACAAGAATAGAAACACATCAACTTTAACACAAATACATGCCAACTTGTTTATCTATTCTATATGGGCTGGAACGGAGGGAATAGAATGGCATCAAACACATGGGTGGCAGGTAGCCTAGCGGTTAGAACGTTGGGCCAGTAACCGAAAGGTCGCTGGTTCGAATACTTGAGCCGACAAGATGAAAAACCTGTCGATGTGTCCTTGAGCAAGGCACTTAACCCTAATTTGCTGCAGGGGCACTGTACTACTATGGCTGACCCTGTAGGTAGGCCGTCATTGTAAATAAGAATTTGTTCTTAACTGACTTGCCTAGTTAAATAAAGGTTAAATAAAGGTTAAATAAAATAAATAAACATGGAAACCATGTGTTTGATGTATATGATACCATTCTGCTCCTGACATTACCACGAGCCCAATCTCCCCAATAAAGGTGCCACCAACCTCCTGTGAATTTTACATACTGTTGTGTAACTTACGAAGGCAATTTGGTGCACATTTTAACAGTTGAATTAACTTCCAATGAGGGCTTGTAATCAGCACTTTCACACCAACTGCTCAAATAGTTTATCATGTATTCAATGCACCACTTTGACATATGGTCCTCTGCCGAATTAGTCACAATCCCCATTCCATTTGTCTCCTCATTTTACTTTCTCCAACATTTTTTGTGAAAGTATCAAACACACACAAACATCTTCTTGATAAATAAACCTTTTATGGATTCAGAGTACTGTACATTCAAAACTCCCAATGGGCTGTCACTGATGGCCATTCTGAGCCGTCTAGACCTCAAATCTCCTGAGCTTCCACTGTTCTGCTCACAGTTTGAATCCGCAAGTGAAACAGAGTGGAAGCTTGCGAGTTCAGGATGGTCGTGCGAGGCTACTATAACTATGCATAACTTACTGTACTGCAATGCTTCAGAGACACCATTCATCTTATCACAGCGTTCCTTGCTGATGGATCCCTAAGATTTCCCCGTCTTGTCTTATTAGCCAACAGTGTATAGCCTGAGTTTGACATTTCAGGATTTTATACCCTTGTTACTATTTCTTGTTATGCCTACCTTTTTAGGACTAAATATTCAATTTCAATTGCTTCCAAATGGCAATCACTGTAGTCCTATGTAAACCAATTAGCCTCCCAATTAGCCTGGCAATCATGTTCATATGTAAGTATTTAAATTAATCATTGTGATGCTGAATTTTGAAACGAGGCTGTCAGATATTTTCATGATACGTACTTGTAGTACATGGAACCAGCAAAGTAACACTGTGGACTGATTTGATTGACTTTATTTATTTCATGTCACGGTCAACCATCACACATCTAATTAGACAAAGACAAAAGCATTAGTAAAACAAAGTAGTACATCCAATCATTGATTGAAGAATGACTACAATTAAGGTCAGGTGGCAGTCTTGACCCCATTCATATGGATTGACACAAAATCGGCTCTTGACACAGCCTACAAGGCATCATCCTGTCTTATCCTCACTTTTGAGGCTTCTGTTGAATCTGATCAGCCTGGCAAGAATAGAGCTCACCCACTGGATCATATGCATCAGCCTATAAGGCAGTTTGACTGCTAATATGCCTGCAACAAGCTTTGCTCATCAAACAGCCGACAAGGCAGCATCTTGACTTATCAGCCTCTGAGGCTGCTATTGAATCTGATTAGCATGCAAGGAATAGAGCTCAGCCACTTGATCAGATATGCATTAGCCTATAAGGAACTTTGATTGATAATATACCTGCAAGGAGCTTTGCTCAAGAAACAGCTTACAGGTCAGCATCTTGACATATCAACCTCTGAGGCTGCTACTGAATCTGATCAGCCTGGGAAGCTATAGAGCTCACCCACAGGATCATATGCATCAGCCTGTAAGGCACTTTGATGGCTAATATGCCTACAAGGAGCTTTGCTCATGAAACAGCCTACAAGCCAGCATCCTGACTTATAAGCCTTTGAGGCAGTTATTGAATCTGAATAGACTGGCAGGAATACAGTTCACCCACGGGATCATATGCATCAGCATATAAGGCACTTTGATTTAGGAGCTTTGCTCATGAAACAGCCTACAAGACAGCATCCGGACTTATAAGCCTCTGAAGCTGATATTGAATCTGATCAAGCTCTGGCTGAAAGCTACTTTGATCAGCATCTGTAAATGTAAATATCATCCTCAAAACATGGTGTCCCTTATAATTATACACATATCAGTTAGGCAAGCTAACAACTAGCATAGATAACTAGCTGGCTAAGAAGACAACCTAGCTAACTAGCTCACAAGACTAGCTAGCCAAGTGAGCTTGCTAAGCAGCCCTGCTAGCTAGCTAATATACACAAAAAGATTGCTCGTCTACAACAAATCAGACTGATATAATATCAGTGATATATCGGTATAAAGTTGCCTTAATTTTGAACATACATTTTTTCCTCTAGGCTTCAATTTTTCTGAATATGGCTCGGTGGATCGTTGTTCGTTGCATGTGATTGGCTCTGGTCTTCGGGGTGGCATGCAGCCACAGTCAAAACATGTTTTGAGAAGTTTTGCAAATGTATTGAAAATTAAATACAGAAATAGCTCATTGACATTAGTATGAGTCACCATAGGCAGCAATTACAGCTGTGATTCTTTCTGGGTAATTCTCCAAGAGCTTTCCACACCTGGATTGCGCAACATTTTCCCATTTTTCTTTTCAAAATTCTTCAAGCTCTGTCAAATTGGCTGTTAATCATTGCTAGACAACCATTTTCACGTCTTGCCATAGATTTTCAAGTAGATTCAAGTGAAATCTGTAACTCGGAAACTCAGGAGCATTCGCTGTCTTCTTGGTAAGCAACTCCAGTGTAGATTTAGCCTTGTGTTTTAAGTTATTATCCTGCTGAAAGGTGAATTCATCTCCCAATGTCTGGTGGAAAGCAGACTGAACCAGGTTTTCTTCTAGGATTTTACCTGTACTTAGCTCATTCCGTTTAGTTTTTATCATGGAAAAACGCCCCAGTCTTTAACGATTAAAAGCATAGCCATAACATGAAGCCACCACTATGCTTGACAATATGTAGAGTGGTACTCAGTAATGTGATGTATTGTATTTGCCCCAAACATAACACTTTGTATTCAGGAAAAAAAGTTGCTTTGCCACATTTTTTGCAGTGTTACTTTAGTGTCTTGTTGCAAACAGGATGCATGCTTTGGAATATTTCTTTTCTGTAAAGGCTTCCTTCACAATTGGCCTCATGGTGAAATTCCTGAACAGTTTCCTTCCTCTCCGGCAACTGAGTTAGGAAGGACGCCTGTGTCTTTGTAGTGACTGGGTGTATTGGTACACCATCCAAAGTGTAATTAATAACTTCACCATGCTCAAAGGAATATTCAATATCTTATTTCTTATTTTTTATCTACCAATAGGTGCCCTTCTTTGCGAGGCATTGGAAAACTTCCCTGGTCTTTGTGGTTGAAAAAGTTTAAAATTCACTGCTCGATTGAGGGACCTTACAGATAATTGTATGTGTGGGGTACAGAGATGAGGTAGTCATTCAACAATTTTAAACACTATGGTTGCACACAGAGTGAGTCCACTCAACTTATAATGTGACTTATTAAGCAAATGTTTACTCCTGAACTTATTTAGGCTTGCCATAACAAAAGGGATGAATACTTATTGGCTTAAGACATAATTACTTTTTGACATTATGCCTTATGTCACGAACGTCAGACCAAGACGCAGCGCTGAAGTAATGCGACATGATTATAAAAAAACAAAGAGATACACGAACATAACACACGGTAGGCTACACAGCACTAAACCAAAACCAACAATGATCCACACAGACAGGTGAAACACTTGAACTTAAATATGGCCCCCAATTAGAGACAATGCAAAACCCACATAGAACCATAAACCTAGATCTGTCAGGCTCTGACCATAGATAACTAGAGGAGCCAAAGGCTTCCCTATGACCAGAGCCTGACACAATTCTTTTATTGTGTAGGCCAGTGACACAAAATCTCAATTTAATCAATTTTAAGTTCTGTCTGTAACACAACAAAATGTGGAAAAAGTCAAGGGGTGTGAACACTTTCAGAAGGCACCTTATATCTACAAATCTTTTTAAACCCCTGTTATAGCTGTGTGTGTGAAGTATGGTACTTTAATCTCCAAAGTTACATTCCAAAAACATAGCCGCCCCACTATATGGAAATCTGTGGCTAAGCTTCCAACATTCTCATGCCAATGGTGCAATATGAATAATAATAATAATTGATTTATTTTATATAGCACTTTATATACAGAATATGGTTGATTTTTAAACAATAGTTGTAGCTGGTGCTTTCAAAGTTGGTTATATTAGATATAATCTTCCATGACCTTTCAGAACCACTGGTCCAACTAAGTTTAAAATGTATCAGAGTTTCCTTTTTAAAGCAATTTACACAGGTCATCCTGATATATACCCTAGATGTCAAAGGTCAATGTTTGGTTGATCTGAACATTCCGTAAATGTGTATGATGGATAGCTGTGAATCTAAACGTTCCAATAATATATGAAAAAAAAAGCCAGACTACGGTTTGCAACTGCACATGGGGACAAAGATTGTACTTTTTGGAGAAATGTCCTCTGTTCTGATGAAACAAAAATAGAACTGTTTGGCCATAGTTACCATCGTTATATTTGGAGGAAAAAGGGGGAGGCTTGCAAGCCGAAGAACACCATCCCAACAGTGAAGCATGGGGGTGGCAGCATCCTGTTGTGGGGGTGCTTTGCTGCAGGAGGGCCTGGTGCACTTCACGAAATAGATGGCATCATGAGGAAGGAAAATTATGTGGATATATTGAAGCAACATCTCAAGACATCCGTCAGGAAGTTAAAGCTTGGTCGCAAATGGGTCTTCAAATGGACAATGACCCCAAGCATATTTCCAAAGTTGGCTCAAAATGGCTTAAGGACAACAAATTCAAGTTATTGGAGTGGCCATGTTGTGGGCAGAACTGAAAAAGTGTGTGCGAGCAAGGAGGCCTACAAACCTGACTCAGTTACACCAGTTCTGTCAGGAGGAATGGGCCAAAATTCACCCAACTTATTGTTGGAAGCTTGTGGAAAGCTACCCGAAACATTTGACCCAAGGTAATCAATTTAAAGACAATGCTACCAAATACTAATTGAGTGTGTGTAAACGTCTGACCCACTGGGAATGTGATGAAAGAAATAAATGCTTAAATAAATAATTCTCTCTACTATTATTCTGACATTTCACATTCTTAAAATAAAGTGGTGATCCTAACTGACCTAAAATAGGGAATTTTTACTAGGATTAAATGTCAGGAATTGTGAAAACTGAGTTTAAATGTATTTGGCTCAGGTGTATGTAAACTTCAGATTTCCACTGTATTTAATAGGATCTCTATGATTTGACACTATCATGGATGTCATCATTGGGTGATTCTGACTTCCACTCCTTGTTTATGACTTCACCTGGGAACACTGTAAATAGAAGGCTCTGCTGTGAATGGGAACATTATGTAATCATAATGCAACAGTCTATTAACAAGGAATTAATTGCAACACTGATGTAACAATAAAATGTGTAGGCCTGGTAATAATTCCATTGATAAATTTGCTGCAACGAGTCCATTGTTAGGCGTAACAATGTAACAACGCAACAATTACACTGTAACAATAGGGGAAATGATGTGTGATGTGGTTCAATGACAGTTGATTGTCAGTGAGAGCCACTGGCGCCTCTAGCGTCGCACCAAGGCCTGTATCAAAGATTTTAATCTAAACAGTGCTGTAATCCCTTGCTTTGATCACGTGAGGACTCTACTTGGCCAAATGGGAAAGCGAGTCTCTCGTAGCCTGCCGGCCGCCATTACATTGCTATGCGTGGTGGGCAGCATTTCGCGTAAACACTCAGTTGTACACACTCACATACACACACTCACATACACACAGAGTGAGAGCAACACATATTCAGACATACACACATACGCTCACTTACGAATGTTACAGTAAAGACACTGATTGAGACATAAACAATGCCTGGAAAGGGACTCGCTGCTTCTGAATTACTTGATGAGAAACACCGCATATCATCGACGGTTTAAATTATGATTTTTACATCATAAATCTTGCTTTATGAGGGAACACGTTATTTTTCATGTTTTTTTAGAGGGAGATAACGAGGCTGGACTCATCTGACCAGTGTGCAGCATTTATTTTATCATCATAACGTCAGACAGGGATTGTCACCATTACTGGCTTGTCAACGTTTTCTTGGATACATTACTGCAGCAATTGTTATTTCAAGCTAAACTAATATTTTGAGGTCTAATTACTGGGATACTGGGAGGACATTTCGTAATGATATAAAACAGAAAGCAAGGATGGATTTTTTTAAACCGGGTATCCTGCTACCGTTTTCCTTCTGGTGGACTGAGTATACTTTTCGTTTGAAGAAATAAGAAAACCGTTTAACATTGACACATTGAATGGCCTTTTTGTTTGCGACACCATCGACTCTTGCTGTCCACCTTGGGTTAGCCGACCAAAGAGCAATATTTTATTTTGCAGTGAAAACAAGGATTACACATTCCAGTCACAGTTGCCTGTTGTGTGTGGCAGGCTACATTGTGAGGGGGACGGTAGTGGCAAGAAAGAAAGCTATTAATAGCTCATGCAATTCTGGAAAACTATCACAACTGGTGCATTAGCTTGTGGGGCTGACGGAATCGAATTTAGATTTCTTGCATGCAATTCGCAGCTGACTGGTCTCCAACACCTAAACGGTCGATTTCGTGTTCAATTAGGGGATAGTAAACGCGTAATAAACTATAGTGTTTTTCTAGAAGTTATCGGACTAACCACTCATTTTTATGTTTTTTTTACGCTCTGGAAGAAAGACTTCACATGGATTACACTATTATATATATATTTTTTGAATTACTCATTAAAGTAGGCCTATCATCATAAAGACTGGAATGGAAACGGATTGACATTTCTCTATGGATTAAGACACGGATACATTTTAGCCTAGCCCTACCTGCTTTCTGCGTTTGACAATGATCAGGTTTGGATCGCCTGAGCTGGACTGTAACAATGTTCTGATATGCGAACACACTTGGATGTACGAAAACAAACCATTAGTTTGGTATACAGTCAAAGCGGTTTATTGATACATTTTGAATTCTTTCTTTGTTGACAAAATAATTGGGCTACTTGAGGTTAGCTGTTGAACTGTTTGTCAATTTCCCGTGTTTTGGCGGTGGCGTGGCAGACTTGTGAGGGAACCAATTTGCCAACACTGCTCGGTCTTGATACCGATCAAGGATTTCGACATGCCCTGCACTGACGACCCGATCGGCGGACGATTATGACTACAGCAGCGAATTGGGTGGCTAACGGGGCAAGCCTTGAAGACTGCCACTCCAACCTCTTCTCTCTGGTACAGTAAAACAAATAATGGGTACACATAAAGACGTGAGCGAGGCGTGAGCGGCAAGTCATAAGACCGTAGTAGGAACGCTTTAGATCTGCACTCGCGGTACAAAGGTTAACCAATTGTCGGTGCCGTTATTAGCCAATCATTAACGCGAGCCACTGGTCCGGGAAAAGTACTGTATTTTTTTAATAAACGTATTATGATACTATATTATACTTCAGAGGCTTTAACACTAGGCCTACATTGCGTTGTAGCCTGTGCAAATACATGCAGTCTCATAAAAAACTGTAGGCTAATATTTCCAGTTTATTGTTCGTGTCACACTTTAATTTGTAGGCCTATAATTTATTTTAAATTACCCAAATTATGTCAGTATTGCTTTTTCTTGGCCAACAGCAAGGCAGCCTAGTGAATTTGTGTAGATACATTGAACTAGCGGACATACCTAAAAATCAAGACAGACAGAATAATGAAGAATAGCTAGGCCTATTTAGATTTACAGTTAAAACCTGGAACACTTTCTCTGAACTGCACTACTCAACAACTGACTTAGTAGAAGCATTTCCACTGTAGCCTCTCAAGTATTTTTTGAGTTGGTGAAAAAATATTTCCAGATTTTCTGCAAATAATTTTGTAATTGTAACAATGCATTGTAGGCCACGGTTTCTGCTCAAACAGATTACTCAGAGGAGCAGCAGGTTATGACACCGAAGGGTACGAGAAGCAATTATTATACCTGGCTTGATGAGAAATAAGAGGTGTCCAAAAGCTATTTATTTAACCCTTTACCCCCTGCTCAAAGTGCAGGTGAAATAACGTGTTCCGTACTAGAAAGGAAACATGAGTTGTCTGCCTGCATGTAGTTAACAGAATTTCCACTTTCAAAGTCATTATTGGAAGATTAAATGCAACCTTTGCTCAGATTATCAAACAAACCTTTCATTTGACATGCATTAACAGAATTCACTCGTTTATGCTATTGCCTCGATTCCATCCCAACCCTCCATGTCCCAAACTTTTCTCAACATTGTTTTTCGACACTGCACTCACTGAGTTAACTGCATTTCACTACTACTACATGCACAGTAGTGGAAAGGCATGTGGATTGGATGCAGTTTGGGCATGGGGTCAAGAGCCACAACAACAATAAGGGTCCTGGGGGCATTTTAGGTTATGATGCTGGTAGTCTGTTAATCTCTAGCAGCAGTGTGCCTCTGACACTACACTAGTTACAGTCAATCTCGCAGTGTTTTCTGTGAGGGTTTGTGGTAGCAGGTGAACCTTTCCACCAATGCAACCAGCGAGTGTGGGGGGAGAGGAGGAAAACCTTAGCGGGATATTTTAACCAATGCCGTGCAAATTCCAGAAAGCCCTCTTGATTGATTTAGTGCTCTCAATTGGTATACATTAATTTAATCAGATCAAATCTAAGTGCTTTTAGTGCAGTCAATAGAGCTCCCCTGTCAGGTTCTCTCTTTCAGTTGGCCTGTGGAAACAGAGTAAAACAGTTATTATGTTTTTTGTCAACTTTCTAAGCACAGTGTTTTCCCTCCAAAAGACTCCCCCTCCATTATCATGCTGTGCATAGGGCTGGCAAGGCTCCATGCTCTCTCTGTATGTGTGAACAGATTTAGAAAGGTGAAGTGAGAGAGTGGTTAGAGCCACCGCAGTTAGTTACTGTGATGGCTGTTAGGAAGTCAAAGTCAGATGAACACTGATGACAAACCAGTGTCTTGTCAAGGAGGGAGAGAGATGGGGAGATCTCACTCACTGCAGAGTGCTGAGGTCAAATAGAAAAGCTGTAATTTTGAGTTATGTTTCATGTGCTATTACTATTATATTACTACTAATACTTCTGTAATGACTATTGTGTGACATATTTGGCATTGTGTTTATATGGTGACAGTTCCTGTACATATATTATATGTAAATATGTTCACACCTCTGTCTCAGGGTCATGTATGTACAGCACAGTTTATGTAAGGTTGGCACTTTACCAGTGAAAGCCCTTTCCTGACAGCCTGTTGAACAGCATTGGACTGTGTAGTAACTAAATGATTTACTACATATTATTATTCATATTCATATTATTATTGACCACGACACTAGGACACGTAAAAAGGTTTAGCTTTATTTTTAAACAGATTACTTACCTCAACTTCACTGTGAGAGAAAGGCTGTTCAATGTAAAATACTTTACTCTTTCACATTCATCTTAGAATCATCATCTGGTAGGACAAAAACGGGCAATATCCTAGAGAAATAATGAACAGGAGCCTAAGAAAGAGGGTTATGTAGAAAGAACTTAAGCCGTCTTGTTTGAGCCAGAAGAATGTGCCTTTCTTTCTACTGCTGGAAAAAAGCAGTTAGAGAGTGAGCGAGTGAGGGGAGCAGGGGAATCTGTTTTCGTTTGAGGGAAGTATTATGTGTGATGTGCATTTCCTGAGCACTAGTCTCGGCCCATTTGAGAGAAATAGAAAGTGAGAGAGAGAGAAAGAGGGAGAGAGATCGTGTCTGTCCCTCTATGGCTTGGGCAGGTTTTTTACACTGACTCATGCTTGAGTCACTGCTAAAATATGAAACACAAGGAGGGAACAGCACATGACGCAGGGAGCATCAGCATGTGCGCCAACACACAAGCTGACGCTCACACAGGGGGAAGAAAACACACACAAGGCTGCAAAAACACACTAACATATCAGGTTACGCTCATAAACATATCTGCACACACACACACACACACACACACACAAACACACACACACACACACACACACACACACACACACACACACACACACACACACACACACACACACACACACACACACACACACACACACACACACACACACACACACACACACACACACACACACACACACACAGGGACATGCACGCTTGTACAAACATAGGTTGGATTTTCATGCTTTAATTAAAGGCGTCGTCCTGTCCCCCAGACAGGGCTGCTCGGAGTGAAACACTGGTAATTAAGTGTCGTCAAGTGGTAGTATAATGTGATCAGCTAAAAGGTGCTCATTAGACAAACTGTATTCCAATAGAGCTCCATGCATGTATAACCGTGTAAGATGGAGAGAGAGGGGAATAAGATAAGAGATAGGCTGGGTAGTACAATTGAACAGGATGACCCACTGTATTTAGGTTACTTAGTGGCCCTGCTCATAAGGAGCTATAATAATGGCCAGTATTCAAATGTTAAAGGATTACTACTATGTGCTCAACCAGGACTTTGTTCTTTAAGGACTAAAAGAGCATCAAGCCAGGAATTCTGGGATGCCAACCCTTAGAAAAACCCTTTTTGGTTCCAGGTAGAACCTTTTGGGTTTCATGTAGAACCCTCTGTGAAAAGGGTGCTACGTGGAACTAAAAGGGTTCTACCTGGAACCAAAAAGGGTTTTTCAAAGGGTTGTCCTATGGTTCTTTTAGGTTCTAGATAGCAGCTTTTTTTCTAAGAGTGTAGATCTCCAGTCCAATGCCCTGTGGCCTTTTCTCCATCTGGCCAGCTATAGCTCTCTGTCTATCAGGGCTCTAGTAGCCAAAACAAGACCACCTCCAGCCCTCCTTGGCTGGTCTCCTTGCAAGTGTAGTGACAGTTAGCCCTGGCCTCACTTGGAAAGACTGTGTGCAGAGTTAGCTAATCTCCCTCTGTCACTTCATGGGGATCCTTGTCATCGCAACAGGGCTCAACTCAGTGTGGGCATGTCCCTCCATATCATCCTTCCGGGATAACATCCTTAGCTCAACACAGACCCACTTTACCCCCACTCCTCCGTCCCATGCACGCACGCACACACACACACACACACACACAAACACACACACACTCACACACCGGCCCAATAGATCTCCACTACAAATCGATCTATTAACGAGCATTCACGCTTTTCACAGGGGTGGGGAACGATGATTGAGGGAGGGGAAGGCAGAGAAAGAGACCTCTCTTTGCTACCGATCCCTTGATATATATCCTGGGTGGTGAGCCATGGATCTTGTCTGAGCGGGACCTGTCTCAGCCCTGCCAGAGAGGTGAAGTACGGCTAAAAAAGAGTGGAGAGTGGGACAGGGATGGGGATGGAGATGGGGATGGCATGGATGGGGTAGGCGGGAGATCTTTTGGAGAACAGTGGCTTAAGTGTAAAATATGTCAGCCCTGCAGTGCCAGCTGTGTGCTATTCTTAGCCCTCTGGTGTTCCTGCATACAGGGCGACAGAAGGGAGAGTGGGAAAGGGGAATTGGCAGGAATGAGCAGTAGCGAGGCCGCTGCTGTGGCTGCTACTGAGGGGATGTCTAACATTGTGATGCTCCTCAGCCAGGGCTGCCCTCTTTATCTCCATCAAAGGAACTCAAACTGTTTGAGTGACACTTAGCTTTTTCCCTCACACTATTTCACACGGCTCGATAGAGTTTCACCACTATGTTTTTCCATCATAATGTTGGCTTTTGGAAATCTGTTATCATGATTTCCATGATGTGGTTTCTCATATGTGAACTTGATACTGTGTTTTAAAAGCTTCCTTGTTTAGATATAAACACACTGTGACTGGAAGAGGATTGGGTGTCATCCAGAGATGCTGTAAGGACGTCATACAGACGTTGTGGTCTTTGTTACTGCAGCACTGAGAAGCCCTTTGTAATTACCATAATTGACCCAGCAATCTTGATAGAGAGAGCTTTTCCATTTAAAGGAGCTATTTCTCTCGGCTCGTAACTTGGCTAATATTTTCTGTGCGTCTGACAGCTTAGCCAATATAGTAGTTGGCTGCGATTCAATAACAGTTATACTCAAGTTAAAGGCTGGTTTAAAGCCACAGAAGAGTGTCTGGGATAGAGTATCTAGGCTGAATACTTGTTGTTGTGTGTTGTGAAGTCTAATAATGATGTGGTCATGTCCTATTGAGAAATGATCCCCAATGAATCAGCAGTGCTCTCTCGAAAACAAACATTTATTTTTTATTTAACCTTTATTTAACAGGGCAAGTTACTTATTTAAGTGTGCTCTCATCTTAAACTGTGTTGTGAGAGACAGGAAGTGTAGTCACTTCTCTGATTATTTTCTTAAAGGGCTCTGATTCCATGCTGCCACTCCTACTTGGTAAACAAATAACAGATTACAGGCAGAAGAGAAGTGAGCTGCAGGTCTAAACCTGTTCAGGTGTCAGAATAAATTCAGTGCATGGTTCTGTACTGCCAGCACTGCGGACAGAGAGAGGAGGGCTACTGATGTCTGTTTCTGTTGTTTACTTAGTGTAATGAAGCAAGTCATGTTAGGTTCATGGACATAGGACTTGTTTTTTTTCCTGTAGTCATTCAAATTTAATTCACTTTTAATTACGTAGGCTACATCCAATTATTTATATATTTATATCAGACTTTCATTTACATTTGTCCAATTCAAATGTCGAACACATTTCTGCTGCCTTGTTGCAGTGCTCAATGAAGTCAGTACATCTGGAT
Source organism: Thymallus thymallus (assembly GCA_023634145.1). Lineage (NCBI taxonomy): Eukaryota > Metazoa > Chordata > Actinopteri > Salmoniformes > Salmonidae > Thymallus > Thymallus thymallus. The sequence goes on from CM042404.1 coordinate 26,439,241, forward strand.
AATGTCAAATTGTTCATAACAAAAGCACAGTCATAATCTTCAGAGTTATCTTATATACTGAACAAAAATATAAATGCAACATGTAAAGTGTTTTTTTTTTCTTTCCATACGCAAAAAAAATGTAGTTCTCTAAAATGTTGTGCACAAATTTGTTTACATTCCTGTTAGTGAACATTGCCAAGATAATTAATCCACCTGACAGGTGTAGCATATCAATAAGATGATTAAACAGCATGATCATTACACAGGTGCACCTTGTGCCGGGGACAATAAAAGGCCACTCAAAATGTGCATTTTGTCAAACAACACAATGCCACAGATGTCTTAAATTTTGAGGGAGCGTGCAACTGACTGCAGGAATGTACGTCCAGTACGTCCAACTGGCCTTACAACTGCAGACCATGTGTAGCCACATCAGCCCAGGACCTCCACATCTGGTTTCTTCACCTGTGGGATTGTCTGAGACCAGCCACCAGCAGATGAAACTGAGGAGTATTTCTGTCTGTAATAAAGCCCTTTAGTGATGAAAAACTAATTCTGATTGGCTGGGCCTGGCTCCCCAGTGGGTGGCCCTGGCTCCCAAGTGTGTGGACATATGCCCTCCGAAGCCCACCCATGTCCAATCATGTGAAATCCATAGATTAGGGCCTAATTAATTTTATTTAAATTTACTGATTTCCTTATAGAAACTATAACTCAGTAAAATCGTTGAAATTGTTGCATGTTGCGTTTATATTTTTGTTCAGTATAGTTGGATATTAATGTGTTGCCTCTGGTAAGTCAGGGGCTTTCCTGGCATTTATATTGTGCTGGATATAGTCATTATTATTCCAATCAGAGACAGTGAATTTTAGGTGCATGGTAGTCAATAGAGGTGTTACCGGAGAGGGAGAAGGAGGGGAGGGCAATATATGGAAAGTTACAGTTGAAGTAGGAAGTTTACATGCACTTAGGTCAAAGTCATTAAAAATAATGTTTCAACCATTCCACAGATTTCATGTTAACAAACTATAGTTTTGGCAAGTCGGTTAGGACATTTACTTTGTGCATGACACAATTGTTTACAGACAGATTATTTAACTTATAATTCACTATATCACAATTCCAGTGGGTCAGATGTTTACATACACTAAGTTGACTGTGCCTTTAAACAGCTTGGAAATGTCATGGCTTTAGAAGCTTCTGATAGGCTAATTTACATAATTTGAGTCAATTCGAAGTGTACCTGTGGATGTATTTCAAGGCCCTCTTTGCTCGACATCATGGGAAAATCAAAAGAAATCAGCCAAGACCTAAAATACATTTTAGACCTCCACAAGTCTGGTTCATCCTTGGGAGCATTTTCCAAATGCCTGAAGGTACCACGTTCATCTGTACAAACAATAGTACGCAAGTATAAACACCATGGGACCAAGCAGCCGTCATACCGCTCAGGAAGGAGACACGTTCTGTCTTCTAGAGATGAACGTACTTCGGTGCCAAAAGTGCAAATCAATCCCAGAACAACAGCAAAGGACCTTGTGAAGATGCTGGAGGAAACAGGTACAAAGGTATCTATATCCACAGTAAAATGAGTCCTATATCGACATAACCTGAAAGGCCGCTCAGCAAGGAAGAAGTCACTGCTCCAAAACCACAATAAAAAAGCCAGACTACGGTTTGCAACTGCAAATGGGGACAAAGATTGTACTTTTTGGAGAAATTATGAAACAAAAATAGAACTGTTTGGCCATAATGACCATTGTTATGTTTGGAGGAAAAAGGGGGAGGCTTGCAAGCCGAAGAACACCATCCCAACCGTGAAGCACGGGGGTGGCAGCATCATGTTTTGGGGGTGCTTTGCTGCAGGAGGGACTGGTGCACTTCACAAAATAGATGGCATCATGAGGAAGGAAAGTTATATAGATATATTGAAGCAACATCTCAAGATATCAGTCAGGAAGTTAAAGCTTTGTCTCAAATGGACAATGACCCCAAGCATGCTTCCAAAGTTGTGGCAAAATGGCTTAAGGACAACAAATCAAGGTATTGGAGTGGCCATCACAAAGCCCTGACCTCAATCCTATAGAACATTTGTGGGCAGAACTGAAAAAGAGTGTGCTAGCAAGGAGGCCTACAAACCTGACTCAGTTACACCAGTTCTGTCAGGAGGAATGGGCCAAAATTCACCCAACTTATTGTGGGAAGCTTGTGGAAGGCTACCTGAAACGATTGACCCAAGTTAAACAATTTAAAGACAATGCTACCAAATACTAATTGAGTGTATGTAAACTTCTGACCCACTGGGAATGTGATGAAAGAAATACAAGATTCTTAAAATAAAGTGGTGATCCTAACTGACCTAAGACAGGGAATGTTTACTAGGATTAAATGGCAGGAATTGTGAAAAACTGAGTTTAAATGTATTTGGCTAAGGTGTATGTAAACTTCCAACTTCAACTGTAGATCCCTTTGTAATTTAGAGTCAACAGAACAGACCCCTAAACTGCTTGAAATGTTATCTTTCCGCCGTAACCCTGGAGACAGAATCTTGAAAATTGAATAAGTTACTGAAGTCTTACAGATGTTCTAAGTTGCCTAGCAACTGTTTGCTTCCCTTTTTCTTCCTGGTGTATTTCTTCTGGCCTGTCACAGTTAATTAAGCTGCGCTGGAGACACGCTTCTGCTAAATGTATTTGCTCATTAAGAATTCACGTTAAGCAGGGCCACTGTTTTAGGTAGGTCCTCCGTTTAAGACTGAACCCAACAGCATGGCCCCATGTCTTTGTTTAAGACTGAAACCAACAGCATGGCCCCATGTCTTTGTTTAAGACTGAACCCAACAGCATGGCCCCATGTCTTTGTTTAAGACTGAACCCAACAGCATGGCCCCATGTCTTTGTTTACGACTGAACCCAACAGCATGGCCCCATGTCTTTGTTTACGACTGAACCCAACAGCATGGCCCCATGTCTTTGTTTATCAGCATTTGAATGCCACACCAAACACTGACTATGTGCAGCCTCTCTCCCCCGTCTTCATTGGTCTTCCTCCTTCTCATGTCCCGCCCCTCTCTCCTTGCATCAGGTGAGAAGTCAGAGGTTGGTTGTAGCTCTCTGCAGTGTGAGCCACAGCTGATTGGCAGGTCCATCCGTCACTCTGCCCCCCCGGGGACGGGTGCAGCTCTAATTAGGTGGCTTGGCTTGCCTTGCCTGCCTCCTAGGGCCAGATCCTACAACAGAAACACGATGAAATGACGTCCCTTCCTTTGCAGGGCCTTGTAGAGGTGCCGGCAGAGGGCAGAATAAAAGCACCTGTTTAGTGCCGAGAGCCTTAGAGGCCATTTTCTGCACCTGTTTGGTGCTTTAGAGGTTCCTGTCTTGTCCCCTCTGCTAGGCTCATATCTGTGCACTGTACAAGGCAAGAGGGGAAAAAACAGTCAGAAATATGGGTTAATTTGATTTCAATGGGCTAATTGAAGAAGGGGGATCTAGCCTGTTCTGATTTCCATCTGGGTTTAAAAAAAATACTGGGCTACTTTAGAACAGGCTACAGGGTAGAGGTCATTTCAATTAACGTGAAATATATTGAATTTCAGATTATTTTCAAAATTCTAGCTAATTTTGGATTATATCTGAGTATTGTAGTCCTACTAAACAGCTTGTCAGTAAACAAACCCCACATACTGGCAACATGGCAAGTGTCTTCAGATATTTGACAGGCTGAAAATGCCACCTTGACAGAAAGTGTTTCACAGAAGCTTTGATAGGTAAAGCTGCTGATACAAGCTGTCTCTCAATTGCCTAAAGTGCTCTCCTCTGTCCAACTCTATCGCTCTTACATTGCTACAAGAATCCCAGAGTGGCATCTGTGTTACACTCTCTTATCAGTCAGCGTAAGACGCTTTGATACTAGGTTCCCATCTCCTAACTGGTGAGGAGACCCACATGTTCAAGTCACCCACATTCTAAAAGACTAAATGGCCTTTTATAGGGAATAAGTTACTTTTTAGAAACTCAAGCTGTTTGCTAAACTGAACTTAATATTCAGTTGGAAAAGATAGCATTGTGTGTTGATAATAAGTCAGAGTGTATGGTGAAGTCCTCTGGGCTCCAGACTACTCTGTGCTATATTTTTCTGTCGCTGCTTACAAAAGGCATGGCTGCTTTTTATGAATGGCTACCTGTGGGTTTGCGTGTGTAAAGAAACACTTGAGTGCCTTAACAGTGTTGTTTGTGTTGTAAGAGGAAGGAAGGAAGTGTTCACCCCAATTATACAGTCGTGTCTCTGCATGTGTTGTCATCAGGGACGGACTAGGAATGAAAAATGGCCCTGGACTTTTTGACTCAGACTGGCCCACCAAAACCCACCAGCGATACACCACCAACCACACAACCCGCGCCACACTTTATGTAAACAAGATTACTGAACAATATTTATAACAATAACTTTAGTAAAATAGATGTAAAATAGAACAAGGGGAACGTGTTGCTGTTAGGAGGAGGCAGTCTAGAAGGAGCACATATTGGCACAATGGCACTGGCAGCAAGGTGGCAAGAATCTCTGGAACCATTCGACCAGTAAAATAAATAATACAGGAAGAAAAGACTGGTGAGTAGGCAAGTCATAGAATAAAATAAAAATAAACATATTTCCTACCTCCTTAAATTAGCAATTTCTGCAGCAGCTCACTTCTCTCAGCAATGCCATCTATAACCAGGTCACTGTCCAGGGCCATTAAAACATCTTGCTCAGTAGCCATGAGCATAAAAGCAGGTGCTGTTGAGATAGAGTGCTCCTGAGCCTACTCTTGATGAATTTCAGAGTAGAGAAGCTCCGCTCGCAAGCTACCCGGGTTACTGACAGGGTAAGTAGGAACTTGCAAGCAAGGCCCGGGATGTGTTATGCGCCGGTCAATAGGTTGTACTGACTAAGAATACGGTAGCATCACACTGGACAGTCCTTGCAAGATGAACAGCTCTTGTTCACCATCTCCACCTCATCTTCATTTCCTTCAGGTCCATGATCCTCCATAGTCCTGGTTGTGTATTCTTCAATCCCGATTGTTTTAACCTAGTCCACCGTTCTGCCAGACTCATGAGCTCACTCTGTAAATTGGCCACCGTTGCTCTGCTGTCAAATTTGGTCAAACATTTTCTTAGTTATTGAAGGGCTGTCTGTGGAAGGCCACTGGCACTGGATGATAGCTGACTAAAGTTTTTAGGGTCCAGAAGAGCCATGTCAGCATACAAACTGCCATTACTCATAAATCGGCGATGGATGCTATCTATAACTGTATCCATAATTTGATTATGGACACCAATACTGTATGCACTCTCTGCCCCAGTAAAAGTCTCAGCTTGTGCCATCTCTCCAGGCATGGTTTCTTCTTTTCAGCTCTGTTTCCTCATCCCGTTCCTGCAACTTCCTGTTGGCCCACTGAGCAAATGTGTCTGCAGCTGCCTTGACTTTTTCAAAATCTCTTGCCATTCCTTTCAGCTGCTCCTCTTTAGACACAACCATACGATGCGCAGACAGAATGTCCATTCCACTTGTTTGAAGATATTTTGAGACTGGTGAGATGACCTGAAATATTCTGAGGAATATCTGAGCTGTAAGTATTGTTTCATACTTCAGCAATCCCTCAATGTATGCTTGTGCCTTGACCCGTGCAGTAGTGTTGATGTTTTTCTGGTCTTGTATGGTTGAAAGAGTGAGAAGGACATCAACATACAGAACTTCATCTGGATTTCCAAAAGGTCCAAAGACCTTCTTTAAGGCACTGTCTTTAGCCCACCAGCGTCTCTCCAATTTGAGCAAGACGTCTGTGCCTTGGGTTCTTTCTCTCCTTCTCCCAAATGTTCATCTTCTGGTAGGATTTACGGAAGAACACAGATAATTAATGAGACGAAAAAAGTGAACCACTTGCCAAGACACTCTCTGTTGTGTCTGCCAAAACAAGGTTCAAAATGTGTGCATAGCACCACAAATGCACTTGATTGGTGGACTTTGCTGAGAGCAGGGCAGAGAAGCCTTTATACTTTATACTGTCCTTGCATACTGGAGGCTCCATCTGTGGAATTGCCAATGCAATTGCTGATGTCAAGCTTCATGTTTTCCAGTACTTCACTCAGTACCTGGACAAAGTATTGTCCAGTGGATGCCTCGCATTTCACCACAGCCATAAGCCTCTCATGGATGACGTTTGTCACATATCTGACTATGACAGAGCATTGATCTTGTGTTGTAATGTCCTGCGTAGTGTCAATCTGGACTGAAAACATACAAGCTTCCTGGATTTCACTTGCTATGTTGGCCTGCATTGTGTGTTGGATGGTGGTAGTGACGTTATTGATGGCAGTCTTTGATAATAGAGTGATTAGAGAGCCTCTGCCCCCTCTTGACCCAGACTGCAGTTTTTTGCTTTTGCTATGCAGGCAGTGAGATGCCCTTTCATACACAGGTCGTACTTTCCCAGCAGAATGATAATCTCTAAAAAGTTGCCATGGTCAATGCTGCTGTCATCTAGCGTATAAGCTGCTTCAGACTGCATGCCTCTGTAGCTCAGACCTCTCTTGCCTATGACTTTAACAACATCTATAATGCACTCTAGCACTTGCCTTCTTCTGCGCATTTGCTCTCTATGAGCAGAGATCTGACTGCCGATGAACAGGCTCTCAATGTTATCTTTGGAGGACCTTAGAAAGTAGGCCTCCATGCAGTATAACCTCCATGCATAATGCTCTTCTCATGCTCTTCCACTCTCTGATGGATATGCTTCCAGTCTGCCATTCCATTCATGAAAGGGCTGTTCTCTGGGGGCTTTGCAAATGCCGTACAAATGAAGCAGAATAAAGCATGGTTATCTTCACTGTATGACAGCCATTTCATGTTGGTCCCATCTTTACTAAAGAAAACCTTCTGCACCACAGACTTTTCACTGACTTTGGCCTCTTAAAATAATAAAACAATTGGGGTTGCAGTGGCATCCTGGCTCTGGCTCAACCTGCAGATGCACTATCCTCAACCTGGATGAGTAATTAGTATAAATTAGTATATTAGTATAATATTATAACATTAAATAAAAAGTATAATGTTAATATAATAGTATAATGTTAGTATAGTATTCATATATTAATGATATAATGTTAGTATATTCATATAATTTCATATAATAGTATACTACAGTATATACCACTAGTATAATATTCATTCCAATTGGACAATACAGCAGTTTAAGAAATACACAACCAACATTTATAATGTTTGTAGGTTTTGTTCCGTCATTAAATCCTTGTACCAGAAAAATGGTCTACATTGGCGGTTAGTCTCTAATTTGTTAATGCTAAGTACTAACTTGTCAATAATCATAACCATTCATGCATAACAATGAGTTCAACATTTCTAAAGTTTGCTGTAGCACGTCAAACCTTTTTTAATGTCCCGCCCAATCAAGGCTGTGATTGGTCGGTTCACGAAAAGTGGCATTGATGAGCGCTTGTTTCAACAAAAGGCACCCGATATAGCTAAATAGCCAGCTAGCCAAACCCAAACATTGCTTATCTTATCCCTATTGTCTTCTGTCTTACCGCTTCAGCTGCAAAACCTTGACTAACAGTTGAAATGGTATTGCTGGGCTCAATGGGCTGCTCTCTCTCCTCTCTCTCCTCTCTGCTGCCAGGGCCTGCAGGCTCACTAGGCTGAGATGATTGACTGTTAACGGCGCCAAATTAATAATTTGTTATTTTAAAACATTTGGCTGCATCAGCCTCAAGGGACTTCAAACTCTTCTCTCTCCGCTTTTCAGCACCACCTTTACATTTAATTTTCTCTTTTTGTTTGTCCATCTTACTCCACTCCATTATTTATCCAAATGTCACCATTTAACAGAGATGAGAAAGGGGCGGGGCCCAGGTAAAGTTAGAATGGACTGGACCAAAAGTAATTGGCTGGGAGAGAGAGGCTGACAGATGTAATACCCAACCGCAGTGGCAGTGGGCCGGCAGCCCACTCGCTTGGGCCAGTCAGACACACAGCACTTGGTTATTTTTATTTAAGCGGGGGCTAGGGTTATTTATATTTTGCGTTGTATCGGCCCCAATTGTCAAGCTACCCACCGGGATAACTCCCGGTGCTCCAGATGGCCAGTCCGTCATTGGTTGTCATGCATGACCTTGTGTTCAATGCACACCTTTCTGTTCCAGACTGTGTCTGTCAGCCTGGAGGGAAAATGGCCTTTGCGGCATGGAGGTAAAATGCAAACAATCCACTCCCTACTTCTCATAGAGGTTTTCCGCCCCAAGTTGGTAGCCCCTTCCTGCAGTTACATGACCAAGCGGCCTCATGGGTGGAATGTTATTCATATTTTTCATAATTTCATAATTAATAAACATATTTTATTTTAAGCCGCCAAAATCAATTTTTTCTATGATAAATGGTTTTGTTATATTTCAGTCTTCTGTGATGTACACTACCGTTCTAAAGTTTGGGGTCACTTATAAATGTCCTTGTTTTTTAAAGAAAAGCCCCTTTGCAATTATGTTAGCACAGCTGAAAACTGTTGTGCTGATTAAAGAAGCAATACAACTGGCCTTCTTTAGACTAGTTGAGTATCTGGAGCATCAGCATTTGTTGGTTTGATTACAGGCTCAAAATGGACAAATAAATAACTTTCTTCTGAAACTCGTCAGTCTATTCTTCTTCTGAGAAATGAAGGCTATTCCATGCAAGAAATTGCCAAGAAACTGAAGATCTCGTACAACGATGTGTACTACTCCCTTCACAGAACAGTTCAAACTGGCTCTAACCGAATAGAAAGAGGAGTGGGAGGCCCCGGTGCACACAAAACCCGCAAAACACTAGTCTCAACGTTGAGACTGGTGTTTTGCGGGTACTATTTAATGAAGCTGCCAGTTGAGAACTTGTGAGGCATCTGTTTCTCAAACTAGACACTCAAATGTACTTGTCCTCTTACTCAGTTGTGCACCAAGCCTCCCACTCCTCTTTCTATTCTGGTTAGAGCCAGTTTGAACTGTTCTGTGAAGGGAGTAGTACACATCGTTGTACGAGATCTTCAGTTTCTTGGCAATTTCTTGCATGGAATAGCCTTGCAATAGGCTACAACAATAGTTGTATTGCTTCTTTAATCAGCACAACAGTTTTCAGCTGTGCTAACATAATTGCAAAAGGTTTTTTTAATGATCAATTAGCCTTTTAAAAACTTGGATTAGCTAACACAACATGCCATTAAAACACAGGAGTGATGGTTGATGATAATGTTCCTCTGTACGCCTATGGAGATATTCCGTAAAAAATCTGCCGTTTCCAGCTACAATAGTCATTTACAACATTAACAATGTCTACACTGTATTTCTGATCAATTTGATGTTATTTTAATAGACAAAAAATGTGCTTTTCTTTAAAAAACAAGGACATTTCTAAGTGACCCCAAACGTTTGAATGGTAGTGTATATACAGTGTAATATTGGGATGCAACTCTATATCTGGCATCTTCTTTTAAACCTGTATTATGGGGGTTTACCTGTTATTATGTATCTTTTGTTCAGTCTATAGGTTTCTATTGGGTTGTGCACACAATGTTTACTGTATACAGCATATTCACCATCAATATACTGAGACGTGCTGGTTTGCTGAGGCTTAATACAGTGAACCCAAAAATGAACCCAGTAGATGTAACATCTACATTACTACATTATATAAATGTGCCTGACTCTGGCCGCTACTTGCAATTACAGCTATGTGTGTGCCAAAGGTTCACCAGAGGAGAAGCTTTGACTCCCATATGTGTTTGATTGTAACCACATGCTTAGTGTTTTCTGTATGACCTCTGTGCAGGATATTCTATTGGTTTGTAACTGAAACACAGATACTGTACTGTGTCATTCACCTGTCGGTATACTATCATCTGCAAACTCACAGTTAGATTCTCTCTTCTTCTCTACAGACTAGGGAGAGACTGCGCTTCTCACTTGTTGCTGTTGTCAATCACAGGGTGTATAATACCATAGGCAGCCCTGCCACGAAGAGAGAGAGAACAAAAAGAGAGAGACGAGAGAAGAGAAAAGAGAGATAATGGAGGTTAGAGGAAGGTCAGACCTGCTCCGCTCCGCGACTGAAGGAAAATACCTGTTTTTGGCTTCGTGTTCATTAAGCGATGAGAGAGCAGAGGGCCAGTAAACAAGGTGCATGAAACAGTGCTGTTTTTATTACCCGTGGAAAAATTTGATTTTGGAAGAAACTCTGGTTGTTTGCATATGTTGTGAGTGATTTATGCTCCCTCGTTTTATGAGGGATAAAATGGCTCTAGCCCTCTCACTACCGCTCCTTGGCTCCCAGGCTGTACAGCAACCTGCCCAGGGCCTGCACACACACACCTCATTATCACATCACGCCTGTTATCATTGGACAAAATGACTCTCGCGGACTGTCAACCAGAAAATGGGCCTTCGGATGCGAGTCATTGCTTTTGAGCGTCCCTAGTCTGCATCGCAGACCTGTAGTGTGTACGTGTGTGTGTGTGTGTGTGTGTGTGTGTGTGTGTGTGTGTGTGTGTGTGTGTGTGTAATTGCGTGTGTGTGTGTGTGAGTGAGGTCCTGTAGAAGATTAGCCTGTAGCAAGAGATTAGCCTATAGAAGGAGTTTCCATCAGGGTTCAATGGTGTCATCATGGGGGTTATTAATACGTGATGCGTAGGGGGAGTATAGTGCAGTGAGATGCTACATGGCCTCCCAGTGATCCTGTTTCAGGTTTAGAAGTGACCCCTGTCACTTGTTTTGACATTCACAGAGAGTGACTTCCCCTCAGGCGGATGTCAGACATCTTCTCCTTTGCTTTGGGAGAAGCACATCCTTGACCTCTGGCGGGACTATTTTTAGACCAGATTATCGATGTGTCAATGTTTATATCTCAGATTACACACACTCTGTCATTATGGAAGGGTGGGTTTGTACCTTTTTCACAGGGGCTGTGTGTTCCACACACACACACTCGTATGCTATACTGTACAGACAGACAATGCACGCTCACACACACAAACACACACATATACACACACACAGTACACACAGACACACACCCTTCTTTAACCCCCCCCCCAATCTCTCAGACCACATAAGCACATATTTTTCCAGCAAGGTGCCCCATTTTGCTGTGTATCCATCCATGAGGCTGGTTCTTCTATCAAACTCCAATGGGACATACAGTATTATTTTCTCCAAGTTGGCGAGGTGTGGCATGGTGCCAGCCAGGACGGCGTGCCAAGCTAGGCCCTCACAGCTTGCTGAACACAGGAGAGGAGCCTAGCCCAGGCAGCGTGACTCACCGAGCGGTCTCCCTTATCCTGCCAAATCTGCTTCTGTGGGCATTGAACGCAGCCTTTGTGAGATGTTCATTTTCAACCTTGTTCTTCATAGACACCCACACTGGAGCATAATTTGATGACTCTGTTATGGAGTTGCGTTCAAAAGCAAAATCAATCTCTTGTGGAGAGAGACTTCAGGGTGTTCAGCCATAACTTCCCTAATTAGGATCAACGGCCCCATTTGTTTCTTGTATTTAAATAAAACCACAGAAGGGAAAAGACAGACTCTGTACACATGACGACAATATTCCACCCAAGCCAGACTGCTTTTCCTGTCTGAGAAAATCGATCCTCGGGTGTCATTGGTGTGTCTTCGCATCTGTTTAAAGATCCCTCTCCCCGGTGCAGTGGGGTTGCCTTTTTACTGCTCATCGATAGATTGAACAAACGTCCTATTTGACAAGGCTGTCGGCTGCCTTACTCCCCCAGCCCTCTGATAGACAACATAAATATGTTTAATTTCATCAAATGAAATTGAGAAGATGTCAGATACTGACTGTGCTGCAGTAATTGACCCTGACACAATTTCTCCCCCCTTCTCTCGCTCTTTATCTTTCTTTATTTCGCTCTGTTGCTCTCTGTTAATCTCTCTCTCATTTTCTCTCTCTCTTTCACACATGCTTATTCAGTGTCATACTATACTGTATATACATTTTTACAACAGTTCTCGTGAAGTTAAAATATGAATAGAATAGTAGTAGCAGTGGATGTATTGACGTCTTACAAGGCAGGGATCAGAACCCTTGTTAGCAGGAAGGCGATAGAACTCTAGGTTATATTTAACATAATGTAGCAGTCCATTATTCACTTAACATTGTATACAACTTTATTTGATGTGAAAGAGCTACAGACTGGGCATCAGACAATATCTCAGTTGCCTCAGATTACAAACATATAATCAAATTAGGGTTTTTAAAAAATGTCATTCAATTCTGATAATCAAACGTTTCCGATAATGTTTAGAGAGCATAGTCATTGAGGTGAATTATAGTGTGTTATATCCTGGTGATGTCATATTGAGGCCACTCATCTCCTTCATTACAATAATCCACCACTCAATTACAATTCAACAAACTTTATTGATACTAATTCGTTTTACGATATTACAAAAATAATTAAGAGTATTCAGATACAATAATACCAAGCTTTCTGTCTCCCTCTATATGTATTGCAATTCAATGAACTTTATTGATACTAATTATGATAACATAAAATAATGACAGTATACAGAAATAATAATAACACACTCTTTCTCTTCTTCTTCTCCAGGCGGAGCTGACGGGCATCAAATGGAGGTGCTACAGCTTCCGCGGCGGTGGCGAGTACGGGCCGGTGATCTCAGCGCCGGCACAGGACGACCCGGTGCTGCGCAGCTTCATGCGCTGTGTGCAGGCTAACCTGCTGTGTGTGTGGCGCCGCAAAGTCAAGCCTGACGCCAAGGAGCTGTGGATCTTCTGGTGGGGCGACGAGCCCAACCTCTCCGACGTCATCCATCATGAGCTGGAAGGTGAGCCCGCCGTTGCTGATCGACGTCGCTCATTCATACGCTCATCTTCCCCTCCCTTCTTCAATCCTCCCTTGCTCTTCTCTTTCTATCCCCCCCATCCCTCCAGTAGGCTACCACCACCCTCAGGTGATGGTTGATTAGGCATTTTATTAAAAGCGCTCATGCTGTGCTGTGGGGTCAGTGACTTGGGGGAAAGGGCTTTATGTTCAGTGATGTGTAGCGTTGTGCTGGCTTCAGGAGAGTCGCACACAGCAACAGACTCCCTACGTGCGTTTGTTCATGCCGTTGTTTAGATCCTGTGTGTTTGTGTGTGTGCATTACCCAGAGATATCTCACCTGAAAGAGTGCCACTGTCAGCACTATCGCCTCTATTTGTGGAAACATTTGCAATATCTGGCTGCACGCTTGCAGCAGGGAACTAGCTTATTGACTAAGCCAGGGAAAGAGAGAGAGAAGAGAGAGAGCGAGAGGAAGAAGTAAAGGATTGGTTTATGGAACGGTTTCGGTAGTATAGCAGAGAGAGGGAGAAAGGATAAGAGAGGAGGACAGAGTCAAGCAGAAGAGAATAGAAGTGTGTCTTCCCATCTGTGGTTGGAAACATACGGTTCATATTGAAATCACAGTTGTGTAACCACTACTGTTTCAATTGTTGTTGTTGGCTGTAGGAAGTGTGAGTTTATTTATTTTGAGTCTCAGAGATATTGATCGACAACGCTTCAGTAGATATTATCTTCAGAATTGTGTCCATCACAAAATTACAGCTATTGATATTTAATGTTAATAACAATTGTGACCCTTTTGACCAATTAAACAAAGGGTCTGTTTTTGTAGGAGGATTATTTATGAAACTCAAGAGCAACCGAGAGAGAAACATTCACACTGATCTTCGCTGGTTGCCCTTTTCTTGTGGCAACAGGTCACAAATATTGCTGCTGTGATGCACACTGTGGTATTTCACCCAGTAGATATGGGAGTTTATCAAAATTGTGGATCTGTGTAATCTGAGGGAAAATGTGTCTCTAATATGTTCATACATTTGGCAGGAGGTTAGGAAGTGCAGCTCAGTTTCCACCTCATTTTGTGGGCAGTGTGCACATAGCCTGTCTTCTCTTGAGAGCCAGTTCTGCCTACGGCGGCCTTTCTCAATAGCAAGGCTATGCTCACTGAGTCTGTACATAGTCAAAGCTTTCCTTAAGTTTGGGTCAGTCACAGTGGTCAAGTATTCTGGTCAAGTACACTGTTTACTCTCTGTTTAGGGCCAAATAGCATTCTAGTTTGCTCTGTTTTTTGTTAATTCTGTCCAATGTGTCAAGTAATTCTCTTTTTGTTTTCTCATGATTTGGTTGGGTCTAAATGTGTTGTTGTCCTGAGGCTTTGTGGGGTCTGTCTGTGTTTGTGAACAAAGCCCCAGGACCAGGTTGCTTAGGGGACTCTTCTCTAGGTTTATTTCTCTGTAGGTGATGGCTTTGTTATGGAAGGTTTGGGAATCGCTTCCTTTTAGGTAGTTGTAGAATTTAACGTCTCTTTTCTGGATTTTGATAATTAGCGGGTATCGGCCTAATTCTGCTCTGCATGCATTATTATCTCTCTCTCTCTCTCTCTCTCTCTCTCTCTCTCTCTCTCTCTCTCTCTCTCTCTCTCTCTCTCTCTCTCTCTCTCTCTCTCTCTCTCTCTCTCTCTCTCTCTCTCTCTCTCTCTCTCTCTCTCTCTCTCTCTCTCTCTCTCTCTCTCTCTCTCCTGACCCGGAGATTACATAAAACAACAGCTGAGAGGAGGAGGGCAGCATGGGGTTAGTCCACTAATCTAATCTCCCCAGGCTTGTCATTCCTCGCCACTGGGCCACACTTATCGATTCTCGTCATTGTCCAAAAAAGTGAATGTAGGAGAAAACACTGTGGTGCTGCTGTTGATTGCATAACCTCTGCAAGATTTCACCGCTGCAGAGGCAGTCCACCAGCGCAGTGTATGTGCTCAGCCGCTCAGCAGGGGAGGCCTGGATCCTCTGTGTGTTCACTCTCCAAAACAATATCGGATATGAAGAGTCTGACTAAGGCTGAAGCTGTCACATGGTCGAGATGGTATTCTACACAAAGAAGCCTACTTAACTTTCCCACTTTTTCATGTTGTCCCTCCAGAGCACTTGAGCCAAATATTAAACACAATAGTTCTTAAATTCCTGTAGTTTCCCTGTACTCAGGCCAGTTGGCACGGAACATGCTCTCAAAGGGAACTGCCTACGAGGCCAAAGTCACACCTTCTTTATTTTTGATTGGTTCTTGGTCTGAGCAGGCATTAGCAGGCTGGTGTGTGTGTGTGTGTGTTTTATGGCAGATAACAGGGAGGGAAGGCAGGGCTTCCTGCTTATCAGATAAAGCGTGGGAGAAAACATTTGGTGTTTCTTTTCTCCCCGAGCGTAGGACTGCTATACTGTGGCCTCCATTAACAAGACATCCAATCCCCCCCTTCACTCGGTCACTCACAAACCAAACATGCTTAATCCCCCCCCCCCCCAATCCTTAGAATCAGCTCTGAACTCACCAAGAGCACGATGGTTCCCAGACCCTGGGTGCCCCACCATTCCCTCTCCCCTCCTCTAACCTCCTCTTCTCCCCCTCCAATTATTCCTGCATTTTTCCCTGGCATGTCTCCACACAGGGACCTCTGTGCAGCTGGCCGGGAGGCACAGGGAGCCAAAGGTCGAGGGACCTGAATAGAGCACAGGACAAAGACCTGGTTACATTGTAATGGGCTGGCTGGGAGACCTCTGTCTCTGGGAGGGAGAGCACCTCAGAACAGGAACACAGAGACCAGAGATAATGCTTTAGAGGGAGAAAAAACCTGACTAACTGACCTGTGTTTGGTGTAGCTAAATATGAGGAGAAATGGTGTGGCTAAGGATGATGTCATGAAATAAGGTCTAAATTCCTATGCTGCCTGTTATACACAATATTTTTTACAGATCAATATTATGAAATAATTGTGTGCAATATTAATTCAGTGATACCAGTGCATATGTTAGTTTTAAAGTGGTAATAAGGTTTATGATACATTTAATGATAATGGTATTATTTAATAGCTTGTATTTACAGTATGGAGTGTATGGTTTTCAGTAAACATCTAATTGAAAAGCTCCAGTAATATAATTTCTCTGTTTAATCCAAATTATGCAATCCGCCAGAAGGCTTGTTCTCTGACCTAGCCCGTGGTCACTGTGTGGTGTGCTGTGAGCTGCCCTTTCCCCCTGAGCACTAAGAACTGATACGTACTCATTGTGAGCCAGATGTAAAAAGCTTTTACACCACTGCAAAGTTTACACCATTTTCCCTTCAAGCATTAGGCTACATAATGGTAAATGAGGTGAAATCTACTTGCACCAAATTTGACTTTTCCATTCAATGTTGTTATTATTGATAAAAAGGTAGATGAAAAAATTAACTTTCATGCTTTAGATCGGATATTCAAATGAGCGGTGTAATCTTTGCCGTGGCAGTAAATCTCAATAAGTCTGGTACTTCAGACGACAGTCCATCTGTGTTCAGGTATCAGTATTTCAATGGCTCTGTATGCCATTGTCATTGGCTCAATGTCGAACCAGTGGAGTGTTTAAACATCATGCCCAATGCATGTAGCTTTGCGATTAGCTTTCCCAGGGTCCTAAGACCTGGTGGAATTGCCCTATATTTTCACTATTTCAGAAATAACGCTTTATGAAAATCTCTTACTTCTTTATTTCGGAGATTACTCTTTTTGGAAGGGTGGTGAGGGGGTAATCTGATCTAGTTCTGGCCGTTTGCTGTGGAGGAGAAGTATTTGTCAGTATGTTCTGTGCCTGTGCCCTACAGTGGGGGGCTGTGTCATGCATGTGCAATGAGCAGCCTGAGAGGCTGTTATGTGCTGTGATGTACTGTAACATGAGTCACTCTGTGTCCACGGACATACGGTCAAGACCTCATGGTAATCTGACTATTTTAACCTATGGAGCTACTGTAATGATTACATTAGAATGTGTGGTTTTTAGATGGGACTGTAGATGTTAGTGTTGTCATGACTACCATAACCCAGTTGCCCCCGGAGTCATATTCAGTATCTAGAGAGTTGGGCCACTCTCTCCTCCATAGCCATGCTCAGTGATAATTGACACATCCACCTTGTGCTGTTCATTTCTGAAAGTTTTCAAAACCTATGAAGATGTCCAGTGAAAGCAGATGTGCAATGTGTTGACACCACAACACAGTACTGACTTGGAAACACATTATCCGTAATGCTAATGAATAAAAACATTTGTGAAATTCACATCCTCCTTTGCATCCAATGATGTGTATAAACCCTGGATTGCTGATGCTATGTAATGGCAATTGAAGCCACCGGCCGCCATGGTGCTACTCCTCAGAAGGAGCAGTCCTTCTTAGGAATTAATTGAATTCTACAGTATTTCAATTAAATGTTTCAAGGACAAAATGACATGTATTTAGGTATTTCTTTGATATAGTGGGGACAGTATCACTAGTATTCTCAAGTATTTTTTTAAATGTTCAGTTCATATAATATAATTTAAAATTATGCATTAAAGTGTCTAATAGAATATACAAGTTATTTATGTAGCTTCCCCAAATTATTTTTCACAGTACCAGAATGACTGCATGTTGGCTTCAAAACAGTGCCCTGTCTGTCATCTAGGGTTAATACATACATTGGTTACATCACCAACATTTTGAGAAAAAAGGCACTAAGATGGCATTCGTTTTAAAACCTGGCCGAGCTCTCTTCAAATATCTTGGGTTTGCCTTATCTGTGACCTAGAACAACTAGGCTCTTCTTTGCCATACCCTGGACTCACAATGTATATCTGATCCTTCACTGGTCCAGGGTCAGATTGGTTGTTTAGCTCATAATGGTTGACAATGGGACTGGGGTGTGTAGATGATCCTAGATCTGTTTTCAAGGGTGAGTCTGATAAAAGCGAGGGACTATGGCTACACAGTATGAAAAATTGTGAATTTTAAATCAATTGTTTGGTGACTTGATTATATTAAGTATAGTTTTATCTAAAAAGGATGATAACTTTTTAAATGTTTTACACAAAAAATCTAAATAAAGAAATTCAATGAGGATGGTCCTCCCCTTCCTCCTCTGAGGAGCCTCCACTGATCACGAGTGTCAGCAATGTTGGAGATCGTTCCGGGGCGAAAGGGGACAGTGCGAGTCATAGGATGCGGATGGCGTTATGTATTTCCAAAACTTTGGCTTACTTTAATGTAGCTGTAAGCTAGGTGTTGATATCAAATGGCTGACTCATGCAGTGCTAACGTAACATTAGCAGGCTGGTTGGCTACCAAACTTGCAGGCTGATTTGTAACATTAAAATCATAAAGTATTTGCTTGTAAGTTGGATGAAAAATGTATGCAAACGATTTGGTTTAATTTGAAGTTATACATTTGAAGTTATTTCTGTTTAAGTTGATATTTTAGGGAATAATCTGGCTTGCTGGGTCCTCCATATTATTTTACACCCCGCAAATGTTTTTTCCGGCATGACTTCTGCATTCTGATAAGTTTTATGTGATAACAACAACAACAAAAAAAGTGATGTGTAACTTTGCATTGGCACCTTTGATACCTATTTTAATGCAAATCCATATGTTACATGTGGTCACGTTTATGCTAACTACCCTGTAAGTCATTTAGCAGAAGCTCTTATCTAGAGCGAATTACAGTTAGTGCATTTATCTTAAAATAGCTAGGCGCGAGGTGGGTTGCTGTGGGATTATTTCAGATTCTCTTTGGAAAGGTAGGGTTTCAGATGTTTTCGAAAGATGGGCAGGGACACTGCTGTCCTAGCTTCAGGGGGTGCCAGGACAGAGAATAACTTTGACTGGGCTGAATGGGTGCTGCCGTCCATAGGGGTGGGAGGACCAAGAGACCAGAGGTGGCAGAACGGAGTACTCGGGTTGGGGTGTAGGTTTTGCACATAGCCTGAAGGTAGGGCACGGCAGTTCCTCTTCCTTCTCCATAGCCAAGTACGATGGTATTGTAGTGGATGGGAGCTTCGACTGGAAGCCAGTTGAGTGTGCAGAGGAGCGCGGTGACATTAGAGAACTTGGGAAGGTTGAACACCAGGCGGGCTGCGGCGTTCTGGATACATTGCAGGGGTTTGATGGCACAAGTTGGGAGTCGCTTCCTGTGTGAGCTGCACCACTTCCTGTGTGAGGTAGGGCCGTACTCTACAGATGTTGTAGAGCATGAATCTGCAGGAGCGAGTCACTGCTTTGATGTTTGCAGAGAACGACAGGGTGTTGTCCTGGGTCGTGACAAGGTTCTTTGCACTCTGTGAGGGGGACACCGTGTCAACTGTGATGGAGAGGTCTTGTAGTGGGCAGGCCTTCCCTGGGAGGAAGAGCAGCTCCGTCTTGTCGAGTTGAGCTTGAGGTGGTGGGCCGACATCCAAGTTGAAAGTAGTTGAGTGAAGTAGTTGAGCGTCATCTGTATAGCAATGATTGGAGAGATCATGTCCGGATATGACTGAGCGGAGTGACTTGGTTTATAGAGAGAAGAGGAGAGGGCCTAGAAACGAAACCTGTGGGACACCAGTAGTGAGAGTACTTGATGCAGACACAGATCCTCTCCACATCACCTGGTAGGAGCAGCCTGCCAGGTAAGATGCAATCCAAGAGTGTGCAGAGCCTGAGATGCCCAGCCCTGAGAGGAGGAACTAATGGTTCACGGTGTCGAAGGCAGCGGATAGATGTAGGAGGATGAGAACAGAGGAGAGAAAGTCAGCTTTGGCAGTGTGGAGAGCCTCCGTGACACAGAGGAGAGCAGTCTCGGTCGAGTGACCCGTCTTGAAGCCTGACTAGTTAGGGTCAAGAAGATCATTCTGAGAAAGATAGCGAGAGAGTTGGTCAGAGACAGCAAGCTCAAGTATTTTGGAATGGAAAGAAATACGGGATATCTGTAGTTGGGGTTGAGTGTTGGTTTCTTGAGGAGGGGTGCGACTCTAGACATTTTGAAGTCAGAGGGGACGCAGCCAGTGGTCAGGGATGAGTTGATGAGGGAAGTGAGGAATGGGAGAAGGTCTCCAGAGATGGTCTGGAGAAGGAAGGAGGGTTGAGCGGTTAGGCTGTCGGGCGGCCAGACCTCACTAGTCGCAGGATTTCCTGGCAAGAGATGGGAGAAAGAGGTCAAGGCATAGGGTAGTTCTGTGGGAGTGGGACCAGTGGACTCAATAGGCTGAGTGAATGAGGAGCGGATGTCGTCAACCTTCTTTTCAAAGGGGTTGACAAAGTCGTCCGCAGAGAGAGGGGAGGGAGGGGGTGGAGGATTAAGGTGGGAGGAAAAGGTGGAAAATGGTTAGATGGTTAGATGGCAGAAGCTTTACATTTAGAGTGATAGAAAATGGCTTATACAGAGGAAGAGAGGGTAGAGAGGAGGTAGTAACAGGATGATAGGTCCTCCGGAAGTTTAGTTTTCCTCCATTTTCGCTATGCTGCCTGCAGTCCTGTTCTGTAAGCTCGCAATGAGGTACTCAGCCATGGAGCAGGAGGGGATGGCCGAGCCGGCTGTTAGGAAAGGGGCCAGTGCAAGTCATAGGATGCGGAAAGGGAGGAGAGTACGATAGAAGAGGCATAATCAGGAGACAGGAGGGAGAAGAATTTATCAGAAGGGAGAGATGATAGGATAGAAGAGGAGAGTATTGGGAGAGAGAGCGAGGATTGCAATGGCGTATGATCATCTGGGTAAGGGCTAATTGGGTTGGAGGAGAAGGAGACTGAAAAGTAGTGATCAGAGACCTGGAGGGGGGTTGCAGTGAGATTAGTAGGTGAACAGCCTCTAGTAAAGATGAGGTCAAGCGTATTGCCTGCCATGTAAGTGGGAGGGGACTGGGAAAGGGTTAGGTCAAAAGAGGCAAGGAGGGGAAAGAAAGAGGTGGAAAGAAATTAATCGAAGGCATATGTCTGCAGGTTGAAGTTGCCCTGTACAATGAGTGGTGAGCCATCATCAAGAAATAAGCTTAACAAGGTGTCAAGCTCATTGAGGAACTCTCTACAGGCACCTGGTGGGCAATAGATGACGTAATGTTAAGCTTGAGTGGACAAGTGACAGCAGTATATAAGGGATTGCCCCGGGGGAGCTCACTTCAGACCGGTCCTTTATGCATCTAAGTTTGACTCTGACCTCTTTAGCTTGCTGTTAATAAAGAATTATTCATTTAAGACTGACTTCAGGTGTCCCTGGTGATAATTTACATGACAATTAATAGTTGTGAAAATTCAACACCATCTCGTGGAAATTACCACCAGGGACACCTGAAGTCAATATTAAATGAATCATCTTTATTGTCAGTGTGCTGGAGAGGTTCCAACCAACTCAATGCACCATGTCGGTCAGGAGCTCCACCGAGGCAATCTTATATATTGCTTACACAGTTATATTTGCATGATTTAGCTTATTAATTATTCATAATTAAATCATCATGAACGTTTGGTTAATGTATGTGACCGACCAATACCTCACGAGGCTTCTTCTCTCCAATCTGAGACCTTGAAACTGAGATATCCCTTTTGTTCTCAAAACAAGGTTGTGGGCGTACTGCCAAATTACAGACACTGATAGTGAGGATTCCTCCCAGGCACGGTCAATCAGTGACTTGCATGAACCCTGTCAATTTGGTTAATAGAAAAGCACAAACATAACATTTCCCATCACAAAGGGTTGCAGCCAAGGGGTGTGGAGCGTCTGTAAAGCTGCGAACAGGTATAGAAAACACACACACACACATAGTTGACAAAGCTACAAAATAGCAAAATAGGTAAGATACTCAAGTGAGATAGTGATGTGTAGCCTTCCTCTCTTTCCTTCCTCAAATAACGCAGAAGAACAACTTGGCAGAACCGTCTTTTTTTCGGCGACGAGACCGACACTGACATGACCGCCGCTTACAGCTGCCACTGAAAAAACGGGACTGAAGTACTAACACTAATTGCTAATTGCCTAGGAGAAGTGAAGAGCACACCTCCCAGTACTAATTGCTGATTGCCTAGGAGAGGAGAACCCATTCCACTCATGGTGGGTTGCACTGTGTTGGAGGCGCTGGCAGGCTGCTGAAGGGCACTATGACCTGATGGTTGACTTTGAGCACCAGTCAGTGTTGCTCTTGCTCTTGCACCTGAACAGCATGTGGCCAAGGTGAATGGAGAGGGGGAGAGGAACTCAATGAATCATGTCAGGATCAGGAGCCACATCAGTTTATTCACTGTGTTATGAATATGGAAAGAAAATCTCATCACATCATTTAATTTTATGTGGTTATTGATTAGGCTAGTATTACTTTAACCAAATGCTTCTGCTCAAATTAATGTCAATTGTAAAAACACTGTAGTAGACACTACACTTTTCATTATCTGACTGAAACACTCCTTCCAGGCTTATCCAGTGTATTTTTATTCCACCACCAATTTTCACTGGAAATGAGAGCAAATTGATAAAGCAGCAAATGGAAAGTAGGTCATGAAAGGAGTTAATAAAGAGAGATTGTTATCAGTAGGATGGGATGGGGAAATAAAGATCTTAACACAACAAGTGGATTAGACTGTCAATGCTGAGAAAACAATCTGTAATAATGAAATCCCTTATAAAGAGAGAGAGGGAAGGAGCATAACAGATATGACTGGAGGCTTGTCATTCACAACAACAGCATGGAAACCTGGGCAAGATAGCAGACAAAAAACGTTTCCTCTGTCAGAGCAGAGCGCTGGGGCTAGGGGCTATGGCCCTTGGAAGAGAGCTGCCTGCCATGCTTTGTGAACCCATAAGGGATGTGTGTGTGTGTGTGTGTGTGTGTGTGTGTGTGTGTGTCCGTAATTGGCAGGAGCTTCTGTGCTGCCAGAGGTTGTAAGGTTCCCAGGTAATTGTTCTCTGAAATAAACGATGCCAAATTTGTGTGTGTACTTGAGCGCTGGAGGAAGTCTCACCTCTGCCTCCACCTGTCCTGTCTCACTGTGATCACATAATCTCTTGTGTGTAGTCTGTACTGTACCAAGGTTCTGCCCACCACCTGCTCCACTAGCCAGAATGGCATCAGTGCATATGATTATTATGGCTGTATTAGGGTTGCACATTTTGGGGAATATTCAGAGGTGGAAACTTTCCGTGGGAATTAACGGGAATATATGGGAATGAATGGGAATATGGGAATTAACGGAAATATATGCAAATTAATAGTAATACCATTTAAATGTATATGTTTTTTTGCATTGGATATATTTACTATATCATATGGAGACAGAAACATAAACCTTTTACCTTATAATAAGTAGACATAACTGCAAATGATTAAATCCTTCCAATAGAAATAAGACAATTTAGTTAGTTATTTAGTTTTAATTTAATTAAATGAGTTGACTCTTCACATGGGATGATTTCACTGAACAAAATGGAATATTGAATGATCCGCAATGATCCATCGCATCTCCTAAAAACAATAGTCTAGAAACTAAAGCTTTGGTTGTCTTCCATGTCTTCTCCCTGGATCTCCTCAATGCCCACCTCTTGAACATCGGACTGAGGCCTCATCTTCACTGTCACTTTCCAACCTTGTTAAGGATGGCTCGTTGTCAGGATCAAGAAGCCTCAAATTTGCACGGATGGCCACCAATTTTTCAACCCTTGTATTGGTCAGCCTGTTGCATGCTTTGGTGTGTGTGTTCCCAAACAAGGACCAGTTGCGCTCTGAGGTGGCTGATATTGGTTGTATTTCAGAACTGCAGTTTCCTCTGCTTGGAGCAACAGTGACGTTTCTTCTTACATCTGCAAGCAGAGTCTGAACATCAGACAGGATGGCATTGTCTCCCTCAATCCGTATAATGGCTACTGCTATAGGTTTCAGGAGTTTCAGGCTGCTTACCACTCTCCCAAAATACATCATCCAGGAGGATCCTCTTGATGGGGCTGTCCATATCGGCAGACTGTGATATGGCCAAATCTTGGAGAGACTACTTCCCATCCAGGAGACTGTCAAACATGATGACAACACCACACCGACGGGTGTTGCTGTGCAGCTTCAATGTAGTTCTCTTATTCTTCTCACTTTGCTTGGTGAGGTAGATTGCTGCTATAACTTGAAGACCCTTCACATACCTAACCATTTCCTTGGCTCTCTTGTAGAGTGTATCCATTGTTTTCAGTGCCATGATGTCCTTGAGGAGCAGATTCAATGCATGAGCAGCACCGCCTGTAATGGTGATGGTGGGTGGAAGCAATCGCACGGACACACACGAAGTCTCCAAGGATAGTAGATTTAATAAGAAACTCCAAAATACCAAACGGTACCCAAAAGGGAAAAAAGGCACAGCACTGGGCCGAACAAAAATACTACCCTACCAAAACAAATATTCCAAAAACACGCAGGTAGAATACCAGAACTCCGGCGCAGACTGAAAAGTCTGACCGTAACAAGGGTTAATCACCGACATCACACAGTAGTTTCCTACTCCCTAAATACCCCCCCTAACTTCCCAAATAATAAACAGGTGCGTAGCTGCGTAGTTCAGCTCCTCCTGGGATTTAGCACCCTCCATTCCCCCCAACACTAGTTAATAGGAGGGAGACGCCGAACGCTGGATGGCGGAGGGTGGATCCAACGTTGGTGTTACACCGCCAATGGGTGTGATGTGAGGGTAGGACTCCTCCACTTTAGACCAAGCAGCCTTCATGTTCGCAGCGTTATCTGTCACAAGTGCAAATACCTTCTGTGGTCCAAAGTCATCGATGACTGCCTTCAGTCATCTGCAATGTAGAGACCGGTGTGTCTGTTGCCCCTTGTGTCTGTGCTCTTGTAGAATACTGGTTGAGGGTTGGAGATGTAGTTACTTAATCCTTGCCCACGAACATTCGACCACCCATCAGAGATGATTGCAATACAGTATGCTTTCTCTATGATTTGCTTGACCTTCACTTGAACTCTGTTGAACTCTGCATCCAGCAAATGAGTAGATAAAGCATGTCTGGTTGGAGTGGTGTATGCTGGGTAAAGAACATTCAGAAATCTCTTCCAATACAGCAAGACCTTCATCAGCATTTATCTGACTACCTTCCTCCATTGAGTCAAAAAAAAAAACTGTTGCTATCGATAAGGTGTCTGGTTCATCATTTTCACCTCGAATAGAAGTAGAGGGACTTTTGTCAGAGGTTGCTTGTTGTTGAGGTTTGTTGCATTCTTCACATATTATTTGACACAGTATTTGCAAATGTACAAAGCTTTTCCTTCTACAGATAGTGCCCGTGTCATTTTCCTGTAAAAATCAGAAAAAAATGAGTAAAAACAACCCAAATACAATTTCATGTACAGATAAATAGTTAAGCAGTTAGATTAAACAACTCCTTTGTAAGACAAATGTTTTAAAATTAAACATGTATGGAAACAGGTGAACTAACACTCCTCATTTAGCAGGCTCAACTATCTAGTAGAAATTGTTAACAAGTTAGAAAGGATTTAAACACACTTTGCTATTTACTAAACAAAAAATTATATATATATTCACCCCACCCAGTATTGTAATCAAAATCAAAACCAGAAAGCATGTAGTCCTTGGCTCAGACAGTGTACTGTGGGCTCAATAGCATCTCGATGTGTACAAGATCGTGAGAATCAGCTGCACATGTGATTGAAGAATGCACTGCACATGTGATGGAAGAGTGCACTGTGCATGCAGACGGTTGCAATTCCATTGAATTGGGGATAGTTTAACTAAAATATGCCACAAGACCTAGAATTGCCTTGTGTATCCCACAAAAAAAGGTTCTCTGTTATAAGCTAACTTTTTCGATGAATTTAAGCAAAATTTCCGGAAATTTCCCGGAAAGTTTCCGACCCTTTGCAGCCCTACAGCCGCTGTATTTATTTGGCTATATTTGTCTGTGCTGGCTAGGATTCTTTTAGTAGTTCTATTTTTTTGCTGCCGTCCTGGAATAGGTCTCCCTTAAATCCTTTAACATTTTAATTTTTTATCTCAATTGGGATCACCTGTAATTATAAAGGACAAATTAATAAAATATAAGGTTACTGTTATTACTCATTGTTTAAATATTCACTTAAATCTACCCAGCTAGTGTCTCTGATAAAATGTTGAAGTTGGTATAATTATTTTAGATTTACATAATATACAGTATGGAATGTACAGATAGGCGTTGCATGGGTGTCTACACTCTTAGAAAAAAAAGTGTTCTTCGGCTGTCCCCATAGGAGAACCCTTTTTGGTTCCAATAGTGTCCTACCTGGAACCAAAAAGGGTTCTTAAAAGGATTATCCTATGGGGACAGCCAAGAACCCTTTTAGGTTCAAGATAGCACCTGTTTTTGTGCACAGATGTAGGATCTTAATTAGATTGCTCTTTTGTTGCTGAGAATTTCCCTGCACAGCAGGCTTCTAAAGGCTTCTAAAGTTTGTAATTTCCACTTTAAAATGTCAGAACGCCCTAACGAAAAATGTATCAACCCCTACAAAAAAATGCCCATTAATTATAATCAACATAATAATTGCTGCATATTTTCCTGCTGTAGCGAACTGGCTCAAATTAAAATCCTACATCTGTATGGATAGACGGTACACCCCCTTATTCTTCTCTCTCCATACCTTACTGTTCTGTCGTCCTTTCTCTCCCTCTGTCCTGCTGTCTGAGACATTGCCATTGTTTCAGTGATCTCACTGCCATACATCATGTGCTAAATATAGCTCCCTGAGCAAATCAATGAGCGAAAGAAAGAGAGAGCCAATGAACGGAGGGATGAAGAAAAACACTGGGCTCTTCCCTTTTAACAGTTTCTCTCTTTCCTCCCCTCAATGTGTTCTTTTGTCTTTCCATCCACAAGTTGCGAGCTAGTTGAATGTTATAGACAGGTGCTGGGAGATGTGACCTAGGCATTATAAAGGTGAAACGACAGACAGTGTTGCTTTCCCCCTCCTAATCTCCTAGTCATAGCGCGCCACACTTTACCGGCTGTGTGGTAAATATGATCCTGCACACATAGCCAAGGTGGGATTTGATACCCCTAAACAAATTACATTCAGTCTAAACACTATTAACGGATTTTGTCTGGAAGCACATTCAATTTTTAACAGGGAATGGTGTGTGTGCTTTGGCAGGATATCCTGTTCATGTTTCTGAAGGTGTGTGTGGTGTGTGTGTGTGTGTGTGTGTGTGTGTGTGTGTGTGTGTGTGTGTGTGTGTGTGTGTGTGTGGTGTGGGAGAGTGATTTCAGAAAAGTGTTGTGTTGTTAGGAAAGCATTTAGGGAAGGTATGACTAGAGTTGCAAAGAGAGGGTATATTACTGGACACTTTCTAAGTTTACCAGTAAGCTACCAGAATTTTGGTATCTTTCAAGAATGTCATGTAATCTATCACAATACATTCATACATCAGTATGACAATTGTATGAAATTGTATGCGCTCACTACTGTAAGTCGCTCTGGATAAGAGTGTCTGCTAACTGACTAAAATGTATCTAGTGGACCTTTTGGGTACTTATCACAGGTGTCTGTAATTATGTATATCCCTCTGTGTGGCCATATCACATGTAAAACATATGAAATCATTAAATATGATGACTTTAAA
This sequence comes from Thymallus thymallus, assembly GCA_023634145.1. NCBI lineage: Eukaryota > Metazoa > Chordata > Actinopteri > Salmoniformes > Salmonidae > Thymallus > Thymallus thymallus. Next base: position 26,466,713 of record CM042404.1, read on the forward strand.
GCATTATCCTAAATACAAACCATCAACTTATTGAATACCGGTGTTTAAGCATGAATGTATTTTTCTTCTTCTCACTTTTATTTATTTTACTATGTCAATATGGATTTGTTGTCAATTGTTGGCGTCAAACTGGTGACAGTATTGAAAAACTTCAATAGTTGGAAGAGTTGCAGAGTTAATTGAAAATAATGCCATTGTTAATTAGATGTTGTTTTTTTTCATTCATTAGGCTATTTTCTCTTGAACCATATGGTTTAACAACTAGAAACTCATGGACACAGATATGCAAATGTTATACTATTTATGAAAAAAAAGTTATTCAAGTATAAATTACCCCTTTTTCATGATGTCCAATTGGTAGTTACAGTCTTGTCCCAACTCTCGTACGGACTCGGGAGAGGCGACGGTCGAGAGCAGTACGTCCTACGAAACACGACCCCGCCAAGCCGCACTGCTTCTTGACACAATGCTCGCTTAACCCGGAAGCCAGCCGCACCAATGTGTCGGAGGAAACACTGTACACCTGTCAGCGTTCGTGTGCCCGGCCCTCCACAGGAGTCGCTAGAGTGTGATGTGCCTTAGACCGCTGCGCCACTCGGGAGGCCCCTAAATTACCGATCGCTTTGCAAACCTAGGTATGACTAGAGATGTGAAGAGGGGAGTGGAGGTTGCATGAAAGAGATTAGGTCAACAAGGCAACTGTCCAATTGGGTTAAAGAGAGTCAACTCCAGGATGGGGCTGAAAGGGTTGGAACTACTGCTGCAGTATGGACAGGAAAGAAACATGTTCAGGATATACAATATCTTAAGTGAAAATGACCACTGTTTGGCAAATGTTCATCAGTGGATGAACTCTCGTAATTCGATCTCCAGTTCTGTTTCTAGAACTTTATTTTATTAGCAATGACATGTATGGTTAGCTTTGTGCTTTGCTTATGTCGAGAAATGAAACTTAATGTTTGTTTGAGAGAGAGAGAAAGGCCTATGGTTTTTCATTATGAACATCTGTTTTTAGTTCTGTATCTATTTATGATAAATCATCAGAATATGCAATAAAAGCAATACAACTATTGCAATAGCAATAAGGATGGCATATTCTGCCTTGTTTAAACAACTCCTCAACCCCCTCAGTACATGTGGACCAATTGAGTTACCAGTACAGATGTAGTATCTTAATTTGATCACTCTTTTGTTGCTGAGAATGTTCCTGCACAGCAGGAAATGCAAACTTGCAGTGTATTCAAGTTTTAAAAAAGCTTTTAAAGTTTGTAATTTCCACTTTGAAATGTCAGACTTGATTTGCCCTAACGAAAAATGTACTGTATCAACCACATACAACAATGTCCATTATAATTATTATCCACATAATAATTCAGGATTATTTTCCTGCTGTAGTAAACTGGCTCAAATGAAGATCCTACATCTGTAGATATACTACTCCATTTTGTTCCTCCTCTTGAGCTGAGGGGAACCCAGCGAGAGACTAGCCCCTTTAAACGGATTTTAATAAAGGCCTCCTCTGATGAAGTATTGCTCCTCAACCTTTTCTGTGTCAATGAGTTTTACTTGGCATCCATCCACGCTGGCTTCTCTGCCTGCTGATCGTTCCCTCCTCTTTTCAGGCTGGCGCTCTTACTTGCTTTCTTTTCCCTCCTCCCTTGTTCTTTGGTTCTCTGATGTTAGGGCTTTAAGTGACAGGGTATACTCAGAACAGGGAACTTTCACAACATTTAACAACATGGCCATGTTTGTTCCTGGAGGTTGACTCAAACGGCGGTGATTGTGAGGGGAACGACAGAACAGGGATGAATAATACCTTGAGTTTGTGCCTGAGTTGTGAACTAGGTCGCTCTGACACATGTCACAATGGGACTTTGAGCGAGCAGTCATGTAGAAGAAATAAACTATGGTTAATTGTCCCCAACAAATAGAACCTGCCGAGATAATTGAGAGCCCCCTGAAGAAATGCACGCTGCCGAGAGGAGTGAATCTACTGCCTGCAGCCTCAGACCTTTTACAGTTTGGCCCTGGCTCGTGAAAAAATGACTCATGTGGAAAATACCATTTCCATGATAGCAAAAAAAACAGAGTGAGTGGGGCAAGGTGGAGAAGGAGGAGAGAGAGAAGGGGGAGATAGGGAGAGAGAGATGGGTATTAAGTGAGGGAGAGTAGAGCGAGAGAGAAAAGAAAAGCAGGAAGTGAGAAGAGCAGGGCAAGTGGAGGAAAAACAGCCTCAGTGATATTTATTTGTACGTACATTTACGAGGAGGGACTGAGTGTCTCTGATTTCCTCCCCCTCCTCTCCTCCTCTCGCAGGCTTCACAGGCGTGGTCTGTGACCCCTTTGACCCCGAGCAGTGTGTGTCTGTGAGAGAGAGAGAGAATGTGTGTGATGACGAAGTAGAGGGGGAGACTGTTCCCAGCTGCACAGAGGGGGGAGTGTACATTTTCCCTCCACAAACTTTCGGTTTTGAAAGAAAAGCCACCAACTGAAAGAATGAGGGCTTTGTGTGTGTGTGTGTGTGTGTGTGTGTGTGTGTGTGTGTGTGTGTGTGTGTGTGTGTGTGTGTGTGTGTGTGTGTGTGTGTGTGTGTGTGTGTGTGTAAGAGCGAGAAAAAGAGCGAGAGAGAGAGAGAACGAGGCAAAGGGAGTGCAAGTTGGGAGAGGGGAAAAGCAAGAGGAGAAGAGAAAGACAGGGAGGAGGGAGCAGAGATGGACAGACAGACTGATGGAGGAAGGGAGTGGGAGAATGCCCACATGGTGGTGTGTAGCTGATTGTCTGCCAGTGTCAGGGTGGAAGTACAGATGTAGGATCTTAATTTGATCACTCTTTTGTAGCTGAGAATTTTCCTGCACAAAAATAATAATACAAATAATTCACATTTCCTGTTGCTGTAGGATTATTTTCCTGCTGTAGCAAACTGGCTCAAATTAAGATCCTACCTCTGTATGTGTGGTTGGGCCCATGTTTACAGTACTTGCTGTACTTACATTTTTTTCTCTCCATGTCCTGGAGAGGAGTGATTGCCAATCTAGAGAACACTTTCTACCAATGTCTATACGGGAACACATTGGGAATGTTTGTGTCATTGTGTTCCCTTTCAGAAAGATTACCCATTTGTGACTGACTGGCTTGATTTGGTCTTAAAAATATGAAATTTGTTTTTTTACATTGAATAATTTTTTTTGACTCAATTGTATATCATACACTACAATTGAGTAACAATGGGAAAGTAATTCTGCTTTGAAAGTTGATAAATGTGTAACCTCACTTTTAAGAAAATAGCCCTTGAATGTTTTGGTACACCTACTGGAGAGCTCTTTGTCTACACACATTCAGCATAGTTCAAACCCTCTTAAGCTTTAGCCCCACCCAGCTCTTTAAGGATTCACATGTGAGGCCATGTACTAAACAACCAAAGATTTCAAGACTAAAGGCTGGTTTATACTACGGGTGTGTTCGTAAATTCAATCTGGAGTGCGCTCAGAGTGCGTAAATTCAGAGTGTTCAGAGCTCACATTGGACGCTTTTGCCGAGGAGTAGGGTTGATCCGAGCATTCTGACCAAGCAACAGTAGTCAAGCACCCCAGCTAACTGTCTAACGTTGGCTAGCTTGCTAGCTACTTCCAGACACAAATCAGGGAACAGCTCACTCTAACCATTTTACTTGCCCTAGCAGAGCTGGTTAGGCTGTTTTTATGTTATCCAGCGCGTTGGTGACTTCAACTGTGCTGCTGGCAACAATTTAACTATGCTTTTTTAACAACGTTTACTGATACCGGCCATTTCAAAGGGTGTTGAGCATTCGTAAATTTGTCAGTTATTCTGCGCTCTGGCACACTCAGACGATTGCTCTGAAATCGGAGTAGATAACCAGAGCGAATTTACCAGCTACGTCTATCAACAGTTGTCACAGGGACAAACATTAAATGTTTGTTTGCATAGTGGAGTCTTTTGTTTAGACATGTAGCTAGCTAGCTAAACAATGAACCCATTACTACCCTGCAGAAATCTGCAGGTAGCTAACCAACCAGGTTCAATGTTAGCTAGCTAGCTAACATTAGGCTATAACTAGCAATGCAAACGACTTTCTGACAAAATTAGAAACGTGTAATATCTGAAAATGTAGATAGCTAGACTATCTTACCCATTTACATGGATGGACACTTCTCCCTCTTTGTCACGGATGCCATGGTTGCCTTAGTTTGAAGATGTAATCCGGAGACAAGTGTTTTATACAACAGCCTTCTCTTTTCGACTCCGTCTGCATATTTGCAATCAAACGCCAGAATTGTCTCCATCTCCTTAGTTATTATACACTAATTCACCGTGCATTCCACTGATTTCAAAACTCGGTCCTCCAGAAAGTGGAGAGCAACACCTTTGCAGTTCCATTACGTCAAATATTTAAAAAAAGATGCTTTAAACAGGATTACCTACACATACTGACCAGTTCATGTTGTAGACAGAAGCGTGCTACATGTCAGACCAATCGGAACTCATTTCTCGACATTTTGATTTTTAAAAAAAAGAAGGTTACTTTCAAATAGCTCTCGTGTGAAGTAGTGACGCGCAACATACACCTAGTTTCCTGAAATTGTAAGAACCAACGCTGGAGTAGAGAAGCAGGTGCGGGGAGTGAACATTTCATTTTACACAGACACGAAACAGAACAGGACCAGCATCAGAACCGGGTAACATAACGACATACGACAATTAATGCTGAAGCGGGGAACAGAGTTGGGGAACAGACAGATATAGGGGAGATAATGACACAGGTTATTGAGTCCAGGTGAGTCCAATAAGTCGCTGATGCACGTGACGAGGGAAGCAGGTGTGCATAATGATGGTGGCAGGAGTGCGTAGTGCTGGGCAGCCTGGCGCCCTCGAGCGCCAGGGAGGGAGAGCGGGAGCAGGCGTGACAGAAATCAAATAAAACAGACTTCTGAGTGATCTGTCCTCCATTTCATGTGCAATATTTTATGTAATTCCCTAATTAGAAATTCAAATTGGAGCCCACAAAAATCTTATTAGAGTCCTAACTTCCAACTTTTGTATAAATCTCCCATTGACATCAATATATGATTTGATACTGCATTTTTATTGGACAGTTGTGTGATACTACGTACCATTTTACAAGTCCACAGTATATATCAGAGCTGACAAGGTGACAAACTTGTCCATGTGCCCTTGAGCAAGGCACTTAGGGTCGCTGTTGATAATGGCTGACCCTGGCCGTGACCCCACTCTCTGAGGGTGTCTCAGGGGTATATGCAAAAAACACATTTGCATTTCACACATGCGTATAATACACATTTGTACATGTGGACAAATATAAGCACCCACCAAATGTATTTATTTTATCATTATGTTCTGATACTATCATGTTCAGATTTGTGCATATCATCACATTCCTTATCGTACATTACACAGTGCCAGAGATACACAATCAATGCATTTGTGTATAATTATTCTACAGAATCATGAATTCAACTGCATTTCCTAGACTCCACCTGCCTTTGATCACACTGCAGTGGCCGGATGGCAGGTGTAGTGGACATACTGTTTAATCTCCTCAGCCAGAAAGTGCCATAACAGCTCCACTAATTTCCCCGACAAGTCAATGGTTTATCACATAATAAAAACAGTTAATCTAATGCAATAATATCACCAGATACTTTTCTACCATATCAGGCTATTCCCTCAAATACACTGTAATCATTTGTTAATAAATACCGTCACGGAACCCTCCGGTACTGTTGCTCATTCGGTGCACCGGTTTTGGAGGCCTACGTCACTGGCCTCTAGTCACTGAACTGTGTCTTTACGCACTGATTAGTATCGGTATAATTGTGCCCTTTGTTTCACCGTTGAGTTGTCGATTATTGTTCCCATGTCCGTTGTGCCAATGTCCGTTGGTCGTGTGAGTACCTGTGCTTTGTTGTTTTGGCTTTCGTGCCGTGTCTATTGTGCATGTATGATTACGGGTCTCGTGCCATGTTGTATCATTGTGCACTTGTGTTTTCGGGTCTCGTCCCGTGTATTTATTACGGGCTCGCCCCGTGTATTTATTACGGGCTCGCCCCGTGTATTTATTACGGGCTCGCCCCGTGTATTTATTACGGGCTCGCCCGTGTATTTATTCAAGGTACTCCTCGCTCTTCTGGTTGTGTTTTGTATACATGGTTTAATTTGGGTAGAAATTAAAAACCCTATTAGGCATTCCTGCGCCTGTCTCCCGATCCTTTCATACAACGTGACAAAGACAGTAATTACGATAAAGTATATAATTTACACCAATGGTTACTGAAAGTCGACACACTCTACATGGCTGAGGTTTTGTACTGTAGGTGTGTAATCAGTGATGCTCTTTAATAGATTCAAACAATTGCGAAAGGGTACATCATTCTTATCCTTTGTGCATTACGCAAACAGTGAACATATAAAGATGATCTATTTAAGTGCCTGCATATCATGCTATCATTATACCAGCTAAATCACTCAGCTGCTCATTTTACACCTCATCCAACAATGAGCAGCCAGAAATGGGCAAACCCATTCCTTGCCTGTACTTGTTGTTACAGTGCATTAGTAGGTGTTTTACAGTACAAGTTTAATGTGAGTGCAGCAGGGAGACCCAGGGGCACCGGTGCTGTCCAGGGAGGTCTATCTGTTGGCTGGTATTGTCTAAGTAGGCAGGGCCTAGGCCTGGGTCTGGACTGTCTGAGTGGATCCTGTCGAGGGGCCAGCTCTCCTCTCCTCCCCTGGCGCTCCGCTCTGCTCCCATCCACTCTGCTGTGAATGAGTGGGAGTCTTGGCAAGAGGATAGTACAGCACCTCCCTCCTTTTTCTCTCTGTCTCTCCTTCTTTTTCTCCCTCTCTTTCTCTGAACTCTCCTCTTGGCTGAGTTCTCTTGTCGAGCTCCTCCCAACCATAGTGGAGAGAGACAGACAGAGGAACAGGGAATACCTGTGGGATCACTAAGCTTCTCAATGGCTGCCCTGGTGCCCTTGTGCCCTGATCACACCTCAAGGCCCATTGTGAGTTAATGAAGGAGTTCCAGTCTAACAGGAAGGTTAATGTAGAGGGAGAAAGGCATTCCATTACGTTAGACTGCAGCCAATAAAGCAGGACTGTGCAGCTTAATGGTGTTTCTTTATTTATTTTTTCTTTAATATTTTTTTTTATATATTAATATTGTTTCGCCATTTACCATTTGCAATGATTATTTTCATCTATGTAAAGCAAATCAAAGCAAATTTTATTTCTCACGTGAGCCGAATACAACAGTTGTAAACCTTACAGTGATATGCTTACTTACAAGCCCTGACCAGCAGTTTAAGTAAAAAATAAGTATTATGTAAACAATAGATAAGTAAATAAAAAAACTGTAAAATTACAGTAAAAAATACAGTTGAAGTCAGAAGTTTACATAGACTAAGTTGACTGTACATTTTAAAAGCTTGGAAATGTCATGGCTTTAGAAGCTTCAAATAGGCTAATTGACATAATTTGAGTCAATTGGAGGTGTACCTGTGGATGTATTTCAAGGCCTACCTTCAAACTCAGCGCCTCTTTGCTCGAAAATCCAAAGAAATCAGCCATGACCTCAGAAAACAAATCGTAGACCTCCACAAGTCTGGTTCATCCTTGGGAGCAATTTCCAAATGCCTGAAGGTACCACGTTCATCTGTACAAACAATAGTACGCAAGTATAAACACCATGGGACCACACAGACGTCATACCGCTCAGGAAGGAGACACGTTCTGTCTCCCAGAGATGAGCGTACTTTGGTGCGAAAAGTGCAAATCAATCCAAGAACAACAGCAAAGGACCTTGTGAAGATGCTGGAGGAAACTGGTACAAAAGTATCTATATCCACAGTAAAACGAGTCCTATATCGACATAACCTGAAAGGCCGCTCAGCAAGGAAGAAGCCACTGCTCCAAAACCGCCATAAAAAAGCCAGACTACAGTTTGCAACTGCACATGGGGACAAAGATTGTACTTTTTGGAGAAATGTCCTCTGGTCTGATGAAACAAAAGTAGAACTGTTTGATGGCTGACAAAAACATTACGGTGGAAGCAAATGAAAGTAATTATAACATAACGAGTCAAGCAAAACATGTACAATTGAGGGGAATATGTTAGTTAATGTAGAGAAACGATTGTGCATATTTTTTTGTCATCAAGTTAATTTACGAAAATCGCTATTTAGCAAGTTAGCTGAGCTGGAACACAACCAGTAATTTCCTGGCATCCGATTGGCTACTTGCGTTTAAAGGCCCTTTCCAGCAATCTGATTGGTTAAAATGTCTCACGTGCCTCGCAGCACTTCCTTGTTTGAGAATATCTCCCGCGAAAAATTTATGTAAAGAAAATCTTGAAGAATATACCTACAGTATGTGAAAAAAATAGGCAACCTCAGTTAGCCAATGCGAGAAAAGCAGTGAATGAAAGAAAAAAATGTGCTTGATCGATCGATCAATGTGCTTGATTGATCCTGCCTCAATCGGCTGATCAAGCTAATTTTTTCTTTCATTCACTGCAATTTTTTTTTTTACATTGGATAAAAGCAGAGACACAGATCTACAAAATGGTATATCATACACTGCATTTGGGGAACAATGAGAAAGTTATTCTGCTTTGAAAGTTGATAAACTTGTAACCTCACTTTTGAGAAAATGTTTTAGTACCTACTGGAGAGCTCTTCTTTGTCTACACCCATTCAACATCGTTCACAACCTCTTGCCCCACCCATCTCGTTTCGCTCTCGGAGCGTTCAGAGCGCACACTTGACACACTGAACGCTCCGAGAGCGAAACGAGATGGGTGGGACTAGAGTTTGTGAACGATGCTGAATCACTCTGAATAGGGTTGATCCAAGCGTTCTGACCTCACAACGGCAGTCAAGCACCCAAGCTAACTGGCTAAAATTGGCTAGCTTGCTAGCTACTTCCAGACACAAATGAGAGAACACCCCACTGAGCATTTTACCTGACCTAGCAGAGCTGGTTAGGCTGTTTTCATGTTATCCAGAGCGTTGGTGACTGTAACTGTGTTGCTGGCAACAATTTAATTACGCTTTTTTGCCGACGTTTACTGACAATGGCCATATTCAACAGGTGTTGAGCTTTCAGAAATTCATCAGTTATTCTGCGCTCTGGCACACTCAGACTGGATTTACGAACGCTCCCGAAATGGTTACTTGCATAGTGGAGTCTTTTGTTAAGACATGTAGCTAGCTAGCTAGCTAGCTAGGTAAACAATTAACCATAATCCCAAGTCATTATGTTACTACTCTGCATGAATCTACAGATAGCTAACCAACCAGGTTCAATGTTAGCTAGCTAACATTAGGCCTATAACTAGCGAAGCAAATGGCTCTGAGATACAAATAATAAGATCATACACGTAACGTTAGCTAGCGAGCCAGCCACCTAACGTTAGCTAGCTAACAGTACAGTTTAACTTTAACTTTCTGTCAAAATTAGAAGTGTGTAATATCTGACAATGTAGCTAGCTAGGCTATCTTACCCGTATACATCATGGATATTTTTTTTTTGTTGCCTGGGTTGCCCTTAGTTTTGAAGATGTAATCCGGAGACAGGTGTTTTCTCCATCTCCTTAGCTATCATAATCTAATTCCACTGATTTCAAACTTTGTCCTCCAGAAAGTGGAGAGCAACATGTATGCAGTTTTACTACGCAATACATTAATAAAAAAGCTGAGTTAGACAGGATTATCAACACATACTGACCAGCTCAAATATACAGAAGCGTGCTATGTGGTGGACCAATCCGAACTCATCTCTTGGCATTCCCAGCCCACTCATTATCTCAGCCAATCATGGCTAGCGGGAAGGCTGCTGTCTTTTTCTGTGGCTAAATTTCTGTGGCTAATTTAAACATTTTATTCGTATTTACAGATGGCATACAAGTGTATTATTGAGGGACATGAAAGTTCACATGTTCCAGAAGCCATTTCTGCCAAAAAAAGCATTTTTATAAAAAAATAAGTTTATGTTCAAATGGCTCTTCTGAAAAGTAGTAACCAGCGACATACGCCTAGTTCCCTGAAACAAGTCACATATGACTCCTATCTCACTTTTATGGAAACATTCTGTTTCAGAGACAGAACCCCTTTGTACTTTGCCTCCGGCCACAAATACATTTGCACATAAATCATTCTACTTACCCGCAACACATTAATTACTACTGCTAGGCCACTTATATATTTATAAGCATACTAAAACGTGCTCAAGTCAATTAGTCAGTTTCCAACAATATTCCTCATCTTGAACTATGATCACTCACATGTTCCACGCCACCTAGAAAACATTTAGCCTTGAACAGGGAAGAAAGAAAATACATGTTTAATAATTTCACACCATACTTGATGAGAATGAAATTGGGGCAATGACCACAAAGCCCTACTGTCAATGTCTCAATTATGGTTAGCCCAAGCTACAATCTAGTGGATTTTCTGATACCCTCCCTCTCGGAAGACACGAAAAGATAAGGTTTCCCTGGGAGGAACCCTCCCTAGACTCACTGGATTCTACAAATATTTAATTCTTTTCAGAAACCAGATGCAGAATGTACATTTATATATGGGAAATAAATATACAGTATGTACTACTAACTAACATTGACATACATTATATTCATCTTATATTTCTATCATTAACTTTTCTCATCACGGCCCACATAATGACAGATCGCTACCTCAATGCATATTTTGTCTAAATTACTATACATTTTGCAGTGTGCAGACCCCCACAATCAACCTGTTACCCCACATGAACAATAAAGCCTAAATCAATTACGGGCACGGTTGACCACCCCCGTCCCTCCCGGCACTCATTCTTGTGGCTTTTCTTCATTTTCTTCTTCAGATAGCTTTATAGTTAATCTTCACAATGGCTCACATATAACTCATGCATGTCAAAGTGGATGGCCTTTGATAATGTCCCGATTTCAGTATCTGGGGAATAATCAGATTTTCCCAAGCAGAACAATCTCTCACCTGAGCCGCCACCACCATCCTTTACGGTCTGTCCTGTCCATTTTCCGACCAGTACACCAGCAGCATGCTCACTCCACGTGGACAGTCTCAGGACTCATGCCGCACTCCTGAGAGAAAAGGCAGTTGATTGCTTCGACAGCATGCTGTGAACAGGTTGCTGGCTTGGACTTAGGTCTCAGGTAGAAGTGGTGAACGCAGTTGTTGCCATTACTTCAGCCGGGTTCGAAGGGGTGAGGATCACACTGTTCTCAGCCAAATGATCCCTTCCATGCATCTAGATACCATTTGTGGTCACCTTCGCCATAACTTCGAGAGAGAGTACAGACCAGAACAAGAGTTTAAGGGATTTCTGATTCAGGAAATCCAGACAAACTATTCACTGTATGACAAATTATTACATTCCCAATATTCTTTATACAAAATTCAAAGACAAATGTCAAAGAGAATAGCAACACACTGGTGACATTTTTTTGCAAATTGGATTATACTCCCCTATCATATTGGTGACTTCACCGTTATTTCGATTAAGACATTGATGAGCAAGCTAGGATAGACGTAGTCAATATAACTATTTACTACGTCCGTCCTAGCTTGGGTGAGGCGCATGGGCTACTAACAACATACACTTAGCATTACTTTCTTAGCTACAGTATACATATCTCCCTGGCATATTACATAATTTATACAGAAGCATATAAGACATTTTTGGACTAACCTTGTTGTGATGTGCTCACTTGAACAGGAAGGTGGCGCGGTGGTCCTTCGTGGGCAAATTTTGTCATCAAAGAAAGAGAAAGAGGCCGGATTTACAATTCCGAGTTGAATGACTGTTCAAAACGTATTTTCCCAGTTTGAGCTCGTTTATTCCCGACTTCCCAGTTTCAATGCTTGCAGTTAGCCACTGTTAAATTTGCGATTTCCAACTTGTTGTGTAATGTTTATGTCCAATGGCCGATGAGCACCGATACGTTTTATCTTTAATTTCTCTTCATTATTTCTCTTCATATGACAAGGATTGAAAAGTATTTGCCAGTAGATTGTCAACTTGATTCATGATGATGACTGCTGGCTAAGATTTTGAAAGTAAGATTTTGACATGATCAGTCCAATCAAAGCTACTGTACATATGACGTTTCGCCATTTTATCTGTGGCCAAGGACCTTGAGCCTTCTTGGAAGGGCACTGCCCCACCTGCCCTGAATGACGGGTCGCCACTGATGATGCGACTCTATTGATGACATGAGCTCTGCTTTCTTTTTTGTGCAGGCTGTACACACTTCATCAGTCTCTTATTCACAATTTGTGAAGCACTTGATAATGCCTCCATTGTGTGGCCATAATGCACCCTAAAAACATCCATGCCGAAGAACCTCTCATCTCACTCACACGGCTCTCCATCACGTGATCGGGTTTTTCTCACAGGCTACAACTGAAGACAGACATATTGGGTACTACAAATGCGATTATGCATGTAATGCTTTTATTATGAAGGTGAATTTTTATGGTTCAAATGATTATTTCCCAAACTTGTATTGAAATCTGATGGGATCCTCCTCTTTTTAATAGAGGCCATCACTCTGTTTTCTTGCGCAATTGCATTTCTGTTTTAATCCATTCCAACATTTGACTGTATATACTTTATACAGATATTAATATTTTTATACATATTTTAAGATTAATATGCACTAAATCGAGACAGATCTACTCATTAACACAATTTTTAAAGGTCATTTTAGGTTTAGTAACCCCAATGCTGGCGCAATTGCTTTTTTAAACTCTACAATTACAATGGTTTCTTTAAACTCTACAATCAATTACTCACAATATTTCTCCATTCTACAAACAATTACTTGCAATATTAACTCCACTCTAATTTCACAATATTAACTTCACTCTAATTTCTCGCAACGACCCCTCCTCCCTTTCGTCAATTCTATAAAACTATTTCAGAATGTTTGGCTGTGCCAATTTTAATTTGTTACGTTTTAAAATTAATTCCCCTGGCATTTCGCATAGATTATCTAACCCCAAAATTGGTTCCACAACCGTCGCCATGTAAAATTATCTGGGTATTGGTCCTATAATCAGAGACATGGGTAGTAGTTGTATCATTTTCAATTCTGCCTGTTTCCCCGCTAAATGTAATTATTTGCTGTCGTAAATTTAGCCAATTTGACGACTGCACAGAGGCCAAATTCCCCTATCCCAACTCCGGATGCTTTCAGGAGCGCTTGCGTTTGCTCACTAGTCAGTGAAGAAAATGTCTGCACAGCCGCACTTACCCCAGAATGAGCCAGCGCAGAGGACTCAGGCACCACCGTACAGTCTCTCACCCAATGGCCAAATGCGCTGCATTGGGGACAAGGTTCGGTGGCTTTTCGCTGCTAAATATATTTGTTGTCAGATTTACCTCTCCGCTTGATTTTATTTTTCTTAGTTATTTATTTTTCCATTACTGGTCCCTGGGGTATGGGTAGCAGTGACTACTCGCACTGTACAGTGAGCGGAATTAGATACCACTCTCAATGCTTTAACTATCTCTGCCCATGTGGAGTGTTGATCCACCACCCCTGCAGTAGCCTTTTTGACGGTGGGTTTCAACTCTGCCATCAAAGCAGAGGTACAAATGAATTCATATGATCTGCTAGTGCCATATGATCTGCTAGTGCCATATGATCTGCTAGTGCCATATGATCTGCTAGTGTCATCCTATCAACGTACTCGCATACCCAGTCCTTTTGATGCTGAGTACATCTTCTTATTTGGGTTCTATCGGTTTTGCTTTTCTGTTGATAGAACGCTGACATCAAAACGCTGGTGTATTGAGCTTTGATTTTTATTTTATGTCATTGTGCTAACTCACAAATGCATCTCTGAATTTTTTATTATATTGTAATTTTCCGTTAGCAGTAAAGTGCTGACCAAAAAGTTTTCATATTGGAGCCGAATTGGTAGATTGCATGTGCGCCTCTTTCAGCGCCTTTCTGGTTTTGTTCAACTGCTCTTCCTCTAACCACCTTTAAAGGTAAGATCAGGGCCGCCCGTTGCCGTTTTTATAGTTATTATTCTGACGCCTCTCCCGACGGTGTCTAGGGTGTTTAGATTTCCTATTGTCATCAAAGATTGTCATCAACTATTTTTCAGGTAGTGATACCCACTTCCCGGAGAGTAGTTAAGATATTGGTGCCTAATAATAAGGTCACGGGACCTAATACCTTGTATTAAAAACAATACCGAAGCCAATTTACTACTGGAGAATACAGGAGACCTCATTTTATTTTTTACCCCTTTTTCATCATATCCAATTGGTAGTTACAGTCTTGTCCCATCGCTACAACTCCCGTACGGACTCGGGAGGGTTGAAGGTCGAGAGCTGTGCGTCCTCCCGAAATACAACCCCGCCAAGCCGCATTGCGTCTTGACACAGTGCACGCTTAACCCGGAAGCCAGCCGCACCAATGTGTCGGAGGAAACACTGTACACCTAGCAACCGTGTCAGTGTGCATGCGCCTGGCCTGCCACAGGAGTCACTAGAGCGCGATGGGACAAAGACATCTCGGCCGGCCAAACCTCCCCTAACCCATGCGACGCTGGGCCAATTGTGCGTTGCCTCATGGGTCTCCCGGTCACGGCCAGCTGCGACACAGACGGGGCTCAAACCAGCATCTGTAGCAACACAGCCCTTAGACCACTGCGCCACTCGGTAGGCCCGAGACCTAATGTCTTATACCAGTGTCACGCCACATATCACTGTTGTTGACAACACACATAACCAAAATTATTCAAAGTTGTCTTCCTATTTCCACATAATCTGTCACGGTTCCCCACCCCAATAGGGCATAAACTAACCTCTCTCCTTATTGCGACTGCTAATACACACAACTCATGTTTAAACAATGTTCTAATATCTTTCTGCTTTCCTAACCATGGATGGGGCTCTCCTTCAGAACTTATAGGCAACCTTCTATCACCATCCACATTCACTGATAATGATTAATCTTTAAGCACAGATATCCTAGGATATCTCCTATTGGCCACCGAATGCACTTCCTGTCTTTGTCCCTCTACATGGACTACTTCTCTATAACCTCGTACTAGTACACAAGCATGACAATTTATTCATACACACACACTCTACAACCTCACGGCCACCGCGGCTGGGCTTTTACCCTCCGCAGGACCACCCTGTTCGGGACTTACCCTTTCAAGGACCTATCCTCCTCAGGGACTACCGTGTTCGGGACTTACCCTTCTGGGATTTACCCTCCACAGGGACCACCCTGTTCGGGACTTACCCTTCTGGGATTTGAGAATGATGGTGGCCACTGTCTTCTTGGGGACCTTCAATGCTGCAGAAATGTTTTGGTACCCTTCCTGAGATCTGTGCCTCTACACAATCCTGTCTCGGAGCTCTACGGACAATTCCTTCGACCTCATGGCTTGGTATCATTTTGCCTTTTGGTAGGCCGTCATTGTAAATAAGAATTTGTTCTTAACTGTCTTGCCTAGTTAAATAAAGGTTAAATAATAATAAAAATAAATAATGAAAAAAACAAGTGTGTGCCTTTCCAAATCATGTCCAATGAATTGAATTTACCACAGGTGGACTCCAATCAAGTTGTAGAAACATCTCAAGGAGAATCAATTTTTTATTTTTTTTATTTTATTTATTTCACCTTTATTTAACCAGGTAGGTCAGTTGAGAACAAGTTCTCATTTGCAACTGCGACCTGGCCAAGACAAAGCAAAGCAGTGCGACAAAAACAACACAGAGGTACACAGTAAACAAACATGGTAAAAACACAATAGAAAATCTAAATACAGAGTGCAAAATGTAGTGCAAAATGCAGTAAGGTTAGGAGGTAGGACAATAAATAGACCATAGTGGTGAGATAAATTACAGATTATCATCATTAACACAGGAATGAAGGATGTGCAAATTATGATGTGCAAATAGAGATACTGGAGTGCAAGATTTGTGAAAATAACTAAAATAAATATGGGGATGAGGTAGTAGTGTGGGCTATTTACAGAAGGGCTATATACAGGTGCAGTGATCGATAAGCAGCTTTGACAGCTGACGCTTAAAGTTAGTGAGGGAGATAGGAACCTCTAGCTTCAGTGATTTTTGCAATTCGTTCCAGTCATTGGCAGCAGCGAACTGGAAGGAATGGCGGCCAAAGGAGGTGTTGGCTTTGGGGGTGACCAGTGAGATATACGGAAACAGGACTCTCATAGCAAAGGGTCTGAATCCGTAAATAAGGTATTTCTGTTTTTTATTTTGAATAAGTTAGCAAAAAATTCTAAAAACCTGTTTTAGTTTTGTCATCATGGGGTATTGTATGTAGATTGATGAATAAGGCTGTAACGTAACAAAATGTAGAAAAAGGGTAGGGGTCTGAATTCTTTCTTTATGCACTGTACCTAGTTCCCATCTACCCTTCATTGACCCCAACATATACATTCCTTATACATGTAAAGTAATTTATGAGTTCTAGTATGGTAACATGAATAAGTAAATGTCAAGCTAGACTCTAACACCATACTGTAAGAATATGTTAAGATAAATAGGTCAATAGGGAATTAACAATCAATGGAAATAGTTGTTTTTCAGTTCAACATCTGTTTAGAATCTGTATAGGGGTTTCAGTCCTGGACTCATAGCTACATGTGGCAAGTTCTCATTGGTTCAAATTGTCTATACATTGAGCTTGAAACAGGATACTTGAAATTTGGCCATTGGCCCAATTTTACTGGCAGGAATTCTAATTGGTCAACCACAGGCTATAAATTACATCCTGTCTCTTTGTTCATTGGAGAAAACACTGAGGACAGGGAAGAATGCCATCTACTTTCCAGCATAACAACTTTAATTTGTTCTCTTTTAATAAACATATTTTTATCTCCCTGATTTGTTTGGGGTCTGTTTTATTGAAAAATAACATCAACTGCTAATAATACATATGAATATTCATCATTTTTAGATTTACATAGTTACACAGATAATATTTACATAGCATTAATGTTGCATGTGGACACAAAACCTGTGGCTTTGCCCACCACTCTTGGGATGTAGACATGAAGCCATTGCATTATGAACATAGTCCATTTTTTATCTGAGTTAGAATCAGTTTTCAGTGGGGCCTTTGATAATGACTGCAGTATTACTGCGGTCCTCGTGGAGAATCAGGTCTGTGCATGTCCATTAGTGCCTTAAGACAAGAGCTTCACTCTCCAGGTTCTTAATATGTGTGTCTGGAATGTCAAGATGAGTGGATGTTGAAGAAAGCATCACTTCACTCTACAAAACGATGTTGGATATGAAGAGTCTGACTAAGGCTGAAGCTGTGACATGGTCAAGTTGGTATTCTACACAAAAGAAGCCCAATGTACTTTCCCACTTCACATTTAGTCCCTACAGAGCACATGAGCCAAATGTTAAACACAATATTTTCAGGTTTAAATACTTCAATTCCTGCAGTTTTTTCTTTCCTTTTGGACACAGGCCTGTTGGCAAGGAGCACCTTCTCATAGCGAACAGCCTACAAGGCCAAAGTTACACCTTTTAATAAATTTGGATTGGTTCCTGGTCTGAGCAGGCATTAGCAGGCCTGTGTGTGTGTGTGTGTGTGTGTGTGTGTGTGTGTGTGTGTGTGTGTGTGTGTGTGTGTGTGTGTGTGTGTGTGTGTGTGTGTGTGTGTGTGTGTGTGAGTTTATGTCATGGTTGGAATGAGTGAGAAAAAAGAGCGTATTAGATCCAGAGCAGTTAATAAGGCTTGCTAGTCTAAAAACTCCCTGACTTGTTATTTCATGTCTAATGGCATGATGGGACTTTGATTTATTGCCATTGACTTTCCACTGTGAATCCCGGTGTGTGGTTTGTTTGTGTTTGGCCACACATATTGCTTGTCACAGAAGGCTGTATATGAATTAGGGATGACCCCATTTAGTCGACTGATTGGTCGATAGGCTGTTTTGTCGACCAATATTTTTTTAGTCGAGCAGTGGCAAATATTTAAATAATGTTATGGCACACGAGACACCTGTCTGATTCACACCTGTCTGAGTGGACTAATCCATTGTGGAGGCTGCGGGGATGGCATACCAGTATCACCAGTAGTACATTTACCGTTAATTACCATACTTTCTCATCTACAATGTTTGTTTGGTTATGGTAATTTATGTTAATGCGTTAAATATATTATTATTACAGTCTTACCGTTGGCCTTGTGGGAGTGGCCCCATTGTTTGCAGAACGCAGAACCTAGGCTACAAAAGTTTTGGTTCATTTCATTCCATTTACGAGTTATTAATTTACTAGTTGTCTTTTGTTTGGAGCGCTCCTGTCAATCTTGAGTAAGGAGCTCGCTGATGTGGGAAACTCTGAGGGCCCAGAATATTTTATACAGTGTTGCAAGCTCTAGGCCTGACCAAGTTAATAGTTTATACAATGTTTCAAGTTCCTTGCAGACAGGCCATGGATATTTATCTTTATGAGGATATTTTCTACCTGCGGGCTCCAATGTTTTTATTTGTTGGCTTTATGTAGGCTATTTTTACATATTGCTAATGGCAATAGACTTTTAGATTTGTATCATTTTCATTTAGATTGCATTTCGATGAACCACATGACATTGATTTTGAGATATAAAAATGTGCCTCAGTAGATTATTCATCAGCACGCAGATCAGTAGAAACAGTACGATAACTTGGTACTCCAAATGGAAAAGGTTGCCGACCGCTGGTTGCCTATTGCCAGGAACTTCAGGAGCATAACGGCAGAATTTGTGAAGGCCTCTTTAGTAGTTTGTGTGTCTTCATTTTTAATCGCAGTGCTTAAAGCATCAGACAAGCTCCGTGGCCTACATATAGGGTGTGTCTTTATATATGAAAAATACACGTTTACATTTTTTTTTGTCTCCTTTTCTTATAATGACTTTCCCAAACTCGGTCCTCGGGACCCCAAGGGGTACACTTTTTGGTTTTTACCATAACACTACTCAGCTGATTCAAATAATCAACTAAACATCAAGCTTTGATGATGGTAAAAACCAAAACGTGTACCCCTTGGGGTCCCGAGGACCGAGTTTGGGAAACGATGATCTAGATACTTCACAGTTTAATGTCCCTCATCAGTCAAAACAGGCATTTATGTTGCATTGATTTATTTACTGTAAACGGCGAGATTCACACTCAACACCCAGCTCTAGGGGAAATTGGGTCACTCTGGTGTGTGTGTGTGTGTGTGTGTCTATTTTGTCATCTGCGCTGAGCTGGGACAGAGAAGATAAGTGACTGTCAAATGATGTAACCGTGTTGGATAACTCTTTTGGCATACCTCTTTTCTTGGCAGGGTTGGCTGGGGTCCAAGGTGGTGGCTCTTCCAGAGAGAGGGATAGATAGAGAGGGAGAGAGGGAGAGAGAGGGGCGTCAATCACAATCTCTCTCACACTCCCTCCATCTCATTCACTCTCTCTCTCTCTCTCTCTCTCTCTCTCTCTCTCTCTCTCTCTCTCTCTTGTTACTCTCTTTTACTCTCTCTGTTCTGCCTTAATATTCCCACCATCTTTTTGGTCCCTCTCCTAACACACACCCAGGAGTCAGGCTGGCCTTCTGTATTAACTGTTAACATTAGTGTTTAATCATTCTATCCCTCTGCTGTTTGTTTAATGTGATCAGACCTAACTAGATATACTAGCTGGTTAGATTACATCAATGTGTCTGTAATATACAAGTAGCACTGCACATTAAAAACATAGTATCTGAGAGGATCAATATTTGTTGAATGAGTTCAGCGCGTGGTTGTTAATGTTGAGCACGGCTAAGAATCAATGACAATGCAATGAAAAATTGCACAATTATTGGAATTAAGGAATTTGTTATTTATTATGGCACAGATATGTATCTACAAATATATGCTGGGTTTGACCTGCAATAGGTTTATGTTGCTTTAAAATAATAAGCGGAACGAACCGTTGAAGCTTCTTGGTGAAATGAAACTGAAAGTGTATCAAACACACAAGCTGTTAGCCAGCCGTTGGTAGAATCCCAGAGAGTGTAGTACCACCTTGTACTGTATAATTATTCTATGTTATTCTCAATTATACACTTACGGTCCTGGTTTCACGCATGATCTGTGTCTTTTCTGTAGCTATTGTGTAATGATCCCATCATCGTGTGTATGTGTGTGTGTAATGTACAGCTGGTCGTGTGTAATAACATGGAGTGTTCAGCTCATCTGAGGGAGCGAGGGAGTGCTTTCTTTTTCTACCCCCCCGTCCCCCTCCCTCCACCCTCCCTATATTCATCAGCATGCTTTATACAGTACATTATGGGAGATGTGCCATAGCTCTCGTTCGGGGGATTCCATAGATCTACCAGTCAGAGGTGAAGAGACCGGGCCCCTGGGGACCTAGCCTTACCACACAGCAGCCTGGTAAAATATACTGTATGTGTGTGTGTGTTTGTGTGCCAGAGAGAGAGGTGGGATGTGGAAGACCTTGGTTTGTATTTGGTGTATTTTTCCTCTTGCTTGGTAGGCTTCACATGGCAGCTTTTTAGCCTATAAGACAAGAACCTCCTCAAGCAACCTCTTGTTCCTCCATGCAGGCCTGTTGTGTTGACATAGCCTGGATGGGAGCCAGCCACCCCCTTCAACCCCAGCGCTGACCCCTGTTCAGGAGGGGAGGGCCAGGGGTTGTGTGTAATGTGACTCCCCCTGGTCCAGAGTGGTGCTGTGTGGCTCTGAGTAGCGGGAGGAGAGTTAGGAGAGAACAGACCCCTTCACTCTGCTCTACCGCCTGACTGACTCACCCACACAACTATGTAAGAGCTCTGGCTCGCTCCCCTAATTGACTCCAGATTTCCCCCTCTTTTCCTCCCTCTTTTCCTCTCTCTTTCCCTCCCTCTTTTCCTCCCTCTATTCCCTCCTTTTCCTCCCTCTTTTCCTCCCTATTTTCCTCCCTATTTTCCTCCCTCTTTTCCTCTCTCTTTCCCTCCCTCTTTTCCTCCCTCTATTCCCTCCTTTTCCTCCCTCTATTCCCTCCTTTTCCTCCCTCTTTTCCTCCCTCTTTTCCTCCCTCTTTTCCTCCCTCTTTTCCTCCCTCTTTCCCTCCCTGTTTTCCTCCCTCTATTCCCTCCTTTTCCTCCCTCTTTTCCTCCCTCTATTCCTTCCTCTTTTCCTCCCTCCTTTCCTCCCTCTTTTCCTCCCTCTTTTCCTCCCTCTTTCCCTCCCTCTTTTCCTCCCTCTATTCCCTCCTTTTCTTCCCTCTTTTGCTCCCTATTTTCCCTCCCTCTTATCCTCCCTCTTTTCCTCTTTCTTTTCCTCCCTCTTTTCCTCCCTATTTTCCCTCCTTTTCCTCCCTATTGTCTTCCCTATTTTCCCTCTTTTCCTCCCTATTTTCCCTCCTTTTCCTCCATCTTTTCCTCCCTATTTTCCTACCTTTACCTCCCTCTTTTCCTCCATATTTTCCTCCCTATTTTCCCTCCTTTCCCTCCCTCTTTTCCATATTTTCCTCCTTATTTTCCCTCCTTTTCCTCCCTCTTTTCCTCCCTCTTTTCCTCCCTCTTTTCCTCCCTCTATTCCCTCCTCTTCTTCCCTATTTTGCTCCCTATTTTCCCTCCCTCTTATCCTCCCTCTTTCCTCTTTCTTTTCCTCCCACTTTTCCCTCCTTTTTCTCCCTCTTTTCCTCCATATTTTCCTTCCTTTTCCTCCCTCTTTTCCTCCCTATTTTCCCTCCTTTTCCTCCCTCTTTTCCTCCCTATTTCCATATTTTTTCTCCCTCTTTTCCTCCCTCTTATCCTCCCCCTTTTCCTCCTTCTTTCCTCCCTCTTTTCCCTTCTTTTCCTCCCTCTTTTCCCTCCTTTTCCTCCCTCTTATCCTCTCTATTGTCCCTCATTTTCCTCCCTCTTTTCCTCCCCCTTTTCCTCTGTATTTTCCCTCCTTTTCCTTCCTATTTTCCTCCCTCTTAACCTCCTCCTCCTCCTCCTCCTCCTCCTCCTCCTCCTCCTCCTCCTCCTCCTTCTCTTCCTCCTCCTTTATACTGGGTCTCTGTGACTGTGTGTGTGTGTGTGTTTGGCTGGGGCACCCACTCTATCCATCTGTAGGCTTCAAAGACAGGGTGAGTGGGGAGAGAGAGAGAGAGCGAGAGGAGAGAGAGGTATTTCCCTGTGAAAGGTCTTGACTGTGGGTCAGGCCTGACAGATGAGACATCCCTTGTTGTGGCAGAACAGTACAAAACACAATGGAGCGATCCCTTCCCTTGCAGCTCCACGTCAGGCAGTCGCCCCTCTGGCACCCCCTTAAGTCATATCCCTACGGCTACACTGTTTCCTCGTAGGTCGGAACCATAAAACAATCTGAATGATTCCTATCAAAACAAGGTTGTTTATAATATAACTATTTGGTTAGCCTAAACAGCTCTGTAACTGTTTGGAAAATGACAGCATAGCTGTGTGTTATCCCATTCCAAGAAAACTCCTATTACGAATCAGGATCTCTTTAGAACTGCGACACCAAACTCCAAACATGGGAGAGGGATGTTTTTTTAGTTTAGCGTCGTGGAGTGTCAGAAACGTTCTGACAACGTTTCATGCTAGCCAGGCAGCAGTGGGTGGTTGCGATCCTGGAGCCCGAGGAGGAGGAAGAGAGAAAGAGAGAGAGAGAAAAAAAGAGAGAGAATGAGAGAAGGGCAGAGAAAGGCGGTTATTGCACAATGCTTTTGAGAAAAGCAGCAGCAGCAACAACTGGGGGACGAGCCAGAAAGAACAGATGCTCGGAGGAGCTGCTGCTTGCCTGTTTCTGTGGAGAGAGAATGAGGGAGAGGGGGAGAGAAAGAGAGACAGAAAAAAAAGAGAGAGAGAGAGAGAGAGAGAGAGAGAGAGAGAGAGAGAGAGAGAGAGAGAGAGAGAGAGAGAGAGAGAGAGAGGGAGGGAACGAGAGGACAGCTTGGGCTTGGGCTGTCGCTGTCGCTGCTGGACGTCTGTGTCTGTAGTGATGATGTCACAGACAGAGGGGTGGAGGGTGTCTGTGTAGTGTGTATGTGTGTAGTGGGGGGTTGAGGGGTTGCTAGTGGGGGGAGGACCCTGTGAAACCCTGACCCCCTGTCTTGAATCCTATGACAGGTGAGGGGCTGTGTCTGCCACCCCAGTCATATGGACCGCCACTGTCAGACTGCCCTTCATCTCCTCACAGATCTAGTCCAATATGTGGCCTTAATTCTCCAAACTCCCACCTGAACTAAAATGCATATGTTATTCGTGTTTAAAGGGGTCTGCGTTTGTGCTATAGAGAGATAGAGAGAGTCTCTTTGTTCGCCAAGGACTCAAATCCCCAGTTAATTCCCGTTGGAAATTAAAAAGTGGTGGATTTTGGAGGCCAGACAGATCTCAGTGACGTTGTCATCGTCGGCGCTCCTGGCCGTGTGCCCAGCAGCCACTGCTTTCTCACCGTTTCTCTGTCAGGGGAGCATGTTTGCTCTGCGCTCGATTGTTTGCTGGTTTAGGCCTCGCTGCTGTTCAGCTCAGTGCTGAAGAGCTGGTGGATCACACACCGGAGTGGAGACGAGACGAGAGGAAAGGAGACGAGATGAGACGAGATGAGTGGGAGTTCCTCTCTTCTTCTTCTCTTCTTCTCTCCACCTCTCCTTCTCTCCTTCAGTCTCTTTTCCTTTGGCCAGCTTTGCTTTGCACTCTGTCTCCTTTATAAGGGGTTGTCTGGTGCTTGTTACATCACTGGGCTGTAGTGTAGCCAGTGACACAGGGCCAAACAGTCACCGCATACATTTTTGTGTTCGCTCCAACGGTACCTGTGTTATCCTGCAAAGCTTTTATGTATGGACTCATACAGACTCATATTACAATAGACTGTTCCATCACTGTTCACCACTTTGTAATTTAAAGCCACGGATCCTCATTTAACACTGCCAAGTTAGTCAGTACAGTCTCAAATAGACATGACGGGTGGATGAAACGTCATATCCATCCATAGATGAGAGATCCTACTCAGCTTAATGTTATCTGCTTGACATCCTTTAAAGTTCAGAAGATGGGAAGATTGTGCAACAACCCAACCAGATTTTGAGCATCCAATGAGATTATAAGAGAACATTCCAAGCTACAATTTCTCTGTGAAGTCAAAACCCCAGCATTGTGCATTGTGTGCTTACAGATCCTCCTCCCCACACACACATGCACACACACTAGGGCTGTGACGGTCATGGAATTTTGCATGGCTGTTATTGGCCAGCCAAATGACCACGGTCACCATAATAACCATTCGAATAACACAATATATATGGTTCGAATAGCACAGTATATACAGTATATATGTATGTGTATATACAGTACCAGTCAAAAGTTTGGACACCTACTCATTCAAGGGTTTTTCTTTATTAATACTATTTTCTACATTTCGAATAATAGTGAAGACATCAAAACTATGAAATAACACATATGGAATCATGTAGTAACCAAAAAAGTGTCAAAATAGATTTTTTATTTTAGATTCTTCAAATTAGCCAACCTTTGACTTGATGACATATTTTCACCGGTCTAATGTCCATTGCTTGTGTTTCTTGGCCCAAGCAAATTTATTCTTCTTATTGGCGTCCTTTGGTTCCTTTGCAGCAATTCGACCATGAAGGCCTGATTCACGTAGTCTCCTCTGAACAGTTGATGTTGAGATGTATCTGTTACTTCAATTTATTTGGGCTGCAATTTCTGAGTCTGGTAACGCATATGAACTTATCCTCATTAGGGCCAGTTTCATCATAGCGCTTGACGGTTTTTGCGACTGCACTTGAAGAAACTTTAAAAGTTCTAGAATTCTTCCATATTGACTGACCTTCATGTCTTAAAGTAATGATGGATTGTCGTTTCTCTTTGCTTATTTGAGCTGTTCTTGCCATAATATGGACTTGGTCTTTTACCAAATAGGGCTCTCTTCTGTATACCACGCCTACCTTGACACAACACAACTGATTGGCTCTAAAATAAATTCCACAAATTAACTTTTAACAAGGCACACCTGTTAATTGAAATGCTTTCCAGGTGACTACCTCATGAAGCTGGTTGAGAGAATGCCAATAGTATGCAAAGCTGTCATCAAGGCAAAGGGTGGCTACTTTGAAGAATCTGAAATATAAAATATATTTTGATTTGTTTAACACATTTTTGCTTACATGATTCCATATGTGTTATTTCATAGTTTTAATGTATTCACTATTATTGTACAATAATACAAATTCAGTAGGTGTGTCCAAACTTTTGACTGGTACTGTATATGTGTGTGTTATAAAAATTATGACGCACATTTTCTCCTCTCCTCCGGCTCCTGACTGCATGTGCTGCCATAGAAATAGAATGAATAGAACGGCATCCCCATTCAAGTCAATGATAATGGTTGGACTGGTGGCCATTGCAAGCGTGCCCATATCAGCAAAGCAGGAACTGGCAGGTCATTGATAAAGCTGCTCTGTGTCTCACGCACACACACACAGCCAGAGACATAGACAGACACACACACCGCCAGACACTAGGCCCGCTGGCTCTATTGATCCAAGAAGAATTTGTGAGGGAGAGAGTCCAAGAGAGCCCACCTCTCCAACGTTCTCCAGGAAACTGCCTAATAGTGGACTGTAGTCTCTCTCGCTCTCTCTGTCTCCTTCTCTCTCTATCTCGCTCTCACTAGCTCTTTTGCTCTCTCTCTCTCTCTCTCTCTCTCTCTCTCTCTCTCTCTCTCTCTCTCTCTCTCTCTCTCTCTCTCTCTCTCTCTCTCTCTCTCTCTCTCTCTAGCCTGGATCAATAGCATCTTTGTGTGTGGACAGTGGACACTCCCTCTAGTGGTGGTGTTCAGCTAATGCAGTCAGACAGGCTGGGCCAGGCAAGGAGGGGGAGAGGAAGATTTAGTGGGATATTGAGGACGGAGGGATAGAGAGTGAATGAGCAGTAGAGAAATAGGGAGAGCGAGAGAGTCGAAGGGGGATATATTAAGGTTTATTTTGAATTGTACACATTTGCAGCATGCATAGGCATACCAACAAATATGAGATGCAGGATACAAAGTTAAGCAGCATTAAGCAGTCTCACAAAGTAAGGCATAGATAGGGCTGTTGTCGTATCTGTCAGTCTGAGTAGGGGGAAGGTTCAGTTTATATAGATAGAATGGTAGAGGGTAAGAGAGAAAAGAGTGCTGCTGAGACCCAGTTCCATCACAGCTTATTTGTGTTTGGCCCGTGCGGCAGCAGAGCAGCCTTGTTGCGGGACGTGTGAAATTAACACGTGTTTGCACCGGGAATGAAGTCATCACACACTAAAGCAGATAGATTTAACATTTAATTTCACTAGGCAAGTCGGTTAAGCACAAATTCTTATTTACAATGACGGCCTACCCCGGCCAAACCTGGGCCAATTGTGCGCCACCCTATGGGACTCACAATCACGGCCGGATTTGATACAGCCTGGATTCAAACCAGGTACTGTAGTGATGCCTCTTGCACTGAGATTCAGCGCCTTAGACTGCTGTGTCACTCGGGAGCCCCACACACATGCAGCCCACACAAATCCAGAAAACATGAATGAGCCCATGCACACAGACAAGTTCACACAACATGAGACAAATACCGTTACACACAAAAAATATCAAAGGTGCAAACAAAGGGACAGTTATCATGCACAAGCAAAACATGTACTCAAACTTTCAATCACGTTCAGTTCACACCCACATCTGAGCACACAGAAACACCAAACATGCTTCCTCCCTTTTCGAAGCCCTGCTGAGAGGAGAGGACCAGATATACTGTAACACTCATCTAGATAAGGATCTATACATTTCACCTCACTGTTTCACATCACTGTTTCACACATTTCAACTGTTTAAGCACAGCGTTCACATACCATGGCGGTGGCTTGTTGCTACTCTGCAGCTGTTTGTCAAACATAAGCCCACAGTTCCCAAGAAGGATTTGAATAGTTCAATATCTCATATCAGATTTCACACTTCAGTTTCTGCCTGTGTGTGTGTGTGTGTGTGTGTGTGTGTGTGTGTGTGTGTGTGTGTGTGTGTGTGTGTGTGAGTGTATGTGTGTGTGTACAAGACGGAAATAGTCACACCTTGCAGCTTGAGCTCCTCAGTGACTGCAATGTAAACAATAGCTGCAATGATGTTCACATGTTGTTCGAGACGAATGGAATTCCAGATGTTGTAATCTCGGGAATAGCATCAGTTGATACCTACACTCTGAGGAGCGATGTTCTGCTGTTGTCGGTGCTTTAATCTAAACCAGTCAGAAATACATAAGCAACGAGTTGATCATATCAGTTCAGCTTCCTTACGGCTGGCTCCCAGAGGTAGGGAGCTCATTGTGTGGCTGTGGCTGGATGTGGCTTTGGCAGGAGAGCGGGTCTTCATGATGAGTTTCCCCCAGGCAGGGTGACTCAAACCTGGGTGAAGAGGGGTTGAGAACCTGGGCGTTTTCCTTGTGGAGGTGTTGGGTCGAGTAAAAGTGAGAGGGGGAGAGAAGGGGGAAAGGAGAGGAGGGAGAGGCGGAAGTGGTAGGGTAGATAGATGAAGATGACTGGCGGTGGATTGACATTGTGAAAAAGGGATTGGAGAGAGAAAGGGGTGAGCTAATGAGCTGGATTTTCTGGAGATTTGGCATTCCGCTCATGGAGCACTCTTCCCTGTAGAATAGCTGGCTGGAGCTGAGCTTCCTGTCTGAGCCCTGGAGCGGGAACGAGGGAGGGAGGAGGGGAGGGAGAGAGAGGGAGGAAAGGGGTTGGGGTTGTTGGAAGCAATAGAACAGATGAAGAAGGAAAGGATAGAAGGAGGGAGGAAGGGAGAGGGGGGGTGCCGGTGGAATTGAATTCCGGGGAGCTGGGTTCTCACAGCCAGTGTTGCCATGGTTACCTGGAAATTCTCGCAAGTAAGGAAATTTCATCCAGTGTGAAAAAAGGAGGGAAATATAAAAAAAGCAAGAAACAGAAAGATAAAAACAACCTAGAAAACATAAATATCATCCTCCTCCCTACCTCCCCCTCCACCCCTCCCTCCCTCCCCCTCCACCCCTCCCTCCCTCCCCTCCACCCCTCCCTCCCCTCCACCCCTCCCTTCCCTCCACCCCTCCCTCCTTCCACCCCTCCCTCCCCATCCACCCCTCTCTCCCCCTCCACCCCTCCCTCCCTCCCCATCCACCCCTCCCTCCCTCCCCATCCACCCCTCCCTCCCTCCCCATCCACCCCTTCCTCCCCCCTGTGTACCTGCCCGGTGCTTTTTGTAGTAGCTGTTCCTCTTGTAGGAAGAAGGGAGGACGGGGGAACCAGTAGTGGTAGGATCCATCCACTACTCCACACAATTCACATCTGAGCTGGCTGCTGACATGGCAAGAACTGGAACTAAGCGCTGTCGCCTTGACGACTCCTGAGCACTGCTGGGCTGTCAGGGCTGGCATCTGC
Organism: Thymallus thymallus; assembly: GCA_023634145.1. NCBI lineage: Eukaryota > Metazoa > Chordata > Actinopteri > Salmoniformes > Salmonidae > Thymallus > Thymallus thymallus. Next base: position 26,495,194 of record CM042404.1, read on the forward strand.
GTGTGGTGCTGCCCGCCTCTCCTCTCATGCCTCTCCTGTCTTCCTGCGTGGCCTCTGGCCTACAAACACACACACACACACACAAACAAACACACACAGACACATACACACTCAGCAGCACACTGTCTCTCCCAGCGCTGGCTAACTGGAGATGACAGCTGTACACGGGTTGACAGTGGCACTGGTGCAGTGAACCTGACAGCTGTATAGAGGCACAGTGATCACACACACACACACACACACACACACACACACACACACACACACACACACACACACACACACACACAGATACACACACACACACACACGAACGCACGCACGCACGCACACACACATACACAGATACACAAACGCAGATGCAGCACATGCAAGGGTACTTGTAGGTTCTTCCACAGTGGTTCAACTTGTACGGAAGATACTGTAACTGTGGTTCAGGGCATCTGATGAGTCAGTCTGTGGATGGGTGTACAGTACATGTAGATACTTGTGTCTGTGGGTAACATTCGTCTGTTTTCTTAGATGCCTCCTCTGCTTTTGGCATGCATTGCAGTCAATAGAGAATGTATCCTGTGTGTCTGTGCAATGTGTTTGAGTGTATGAACAGAGATAGAAGGAATAGAACGGGCATCCCCATTCAAGTCATAATGGGTGGACTGGTGGTCATTGCGATTGTTCCCATAGGAGCAAAGCATAGAGATAGATAGAGGACTCATTATGGATATAACCTGTTTTAGGATGACATTGCCATTGGGAGCTTCCAACATGCTTCCGCCATTTTTAAAGTTGTCAATGTAGTCAACTGGGTGGGGATTCCTATGGGTTGTAGCCTCAATGGCGCTGTCCATGCTGTCACAGACCCTATAATGGCACAGCTATAAAGATAAAGTCCTCTTATCTTTCTCTGTGGAACAAAGCTAGTTTGAAGATGACAAAGGTTAAGACAACAGGATATCTAATACACCATAACTCTTTTCAAACATGGGAGCAACATTGCTAGTTAGCAACAGCGCTAGTAGTAGTTATCAATGGCGCTGGTCTCATGACATTGTTTATTTTCAAACACTGCTGCATGGAAACATTACGTTTTTCTTAACCTGTATTTTTTTTTTACCTAGGAGCAAAGCAGGAAGTAAAAACAGGAAGCAAATCAGGAAGTGTACCCATCAATCTGTGCTGTGATTTCTTGAATCAACTCAACTGACATTACAAAAAATACAGTCCATTGCATGAGCCGTACCAGGAAGCCATTGCGAGTGTGCCCATGTGTTTACCAGTCAAATTGCCAGGGTTAGAGGCTCCCGGCCGATTCTATTCAATCCATTTCTATGTGTGAACTGTGTTGACTTCACTATATCCACCAGTTGCTAACCCATCCATCTTCTCTTCCTGTCTTCCAGTGGCTGAGGAGGGACTATGGGAGTGTGGGCTGTCATACGAATGCCGGACCCTCCTGTTCAAGGCCATTCACAACCTGCTTGAGAGGTACAGTACAACTACATTTCCCATGAGCCACATGGAAAACGATTTGTCAGCTCATCCCATGTCAAATAGTCATATGTAAAGTATCACATAAAGTAAGCAGAATATCCCCAGTCTAGTCATAGGCTATTTCTGCTCATATGACCATTTCTACTCCCACCAACTGCTAAGGAAATAATGCTGACAAAAATAGAGACCACCGAAGTAATAATCACATTAAAACCTGGACTGAATCAATTACTCCAGTAAACCTTTCCCATCTGCTAATTGAACCAGCACATATTTGGTTTCAATTAAGTGAAATATCAATGATCATCATAGGGGACCAGGCTGAATTAACCTTCTTTTTTCCTTGAGTCTACCTCCTCCTCTCTTTCAACTCTATACCTCTGCACTATAAAGCCTTAAATAGAGAATTCATCTCATGGTACTGCGTAACTCCATTGATGTGAGTTCTATTCCATTCTCTATTCATCCCTGATTGGGAATGTGCGTGCCAATCTCTATGTACAGTATATGTGTCTATGTGCATGTATATTTGTGTGTATATTATATATATATATATATATATATACACTGTGATACAGATGTTTAATGTCTCCCATCCTCCAGGTGTCTGATGGACAAGGACTTTGTGCGGATCGGGAAGTGGTTCGTCAAGCCATACGAGCTGGAGGAGAAACATATGGGCACCAGGTGAGTTTAACCATCCTTCTCAATCCCGCACACAACCTCCTCATAGCATCTCTGCCACGTTGTTCTGACACGGTGATAACTAGCATGACGTTGGGGGGACGTTGCCGCCACGCTGGGGCCGGGGGTGTGACAGACAGGCGGTGTGAATGTTTGCCGTGCGGCGGCTGCTCCCATCTCATCTGGGATGTATGGTGACACCTCTGACTGCCTCGTGGCACCTGGCTGTGAGCCCCTCGGATCATGTCACCGTGCTCGCAGGTGGGAAAGGCTCGTGCTGTGAGAGACGACGGCTCCTGTGTATGTGTGTGTGAGTGCGAGAACTGGTCCGCCAGACTCCCTGAGCGTCAGGCTATTGAGAGAGGGGTAGCGGACGTTGGTGAGGTGTGAGAGCTGAGCAGAGGAGGGGTTTGGGGCTGTGTGTGTGTGTGTGTGTGTGTGTGTGTGTGTGTGTGTGTGTGTGTGTGTGTGTGTGTGTGTGTGTGTGTGTGTGTGTGTGTGTGTGTGTGTGTGTCTGTGTGTGTGTGTCAGAGACTGACAGAAAAGAGGAGCACAGGAGAGGGGCATTGTTGTTATAACTCTGCTTATTGCTTAGCTTGAGTTTGGTGCATTATTGATTTATTTGTATTTTATACCCATAATGCAAGATGGATTTAGTTCCATCTGTGCATAAATTAGACACATATACCTATCTGCTTGGTTACATGAAACATTTAACTCAAAGACATGAATCATCTTAAATCTTGCAAGAGTGATTTAGATGATCATGACACATCTTAAGTTGTTAATTATTTACAAATATGTGCATACATTGAGTTACAGTTTGAGAACTCTCCATATCCATGTTTTTAGGAGTGAGATCATCCTAAAATGTACAGTTGAAGTTGGAAGTTTACATACACCTTAGCCAAATACATTTCAACTCAGTTTTTCACAGTTCCTGACATTTAATCCTAGTAAGAATTCCCTGTCTTAGGTCAGTTAGGATCACCACTTTATTTTAAGAATGTGAAATGTCAGAATAATAGTAGAGATAATTATTTATTTCAGCCTTTATTTCTTTCATCACATTCCCAGTGGGTCAGAAGTTTACATACACTCAATTAGTATTTGGTAGCATTGCCTTTAAATTGTTCAACAAGGGTTAAACGTTTCAGGCCACTCCAATATCTTGACATTGTTGTCCTTAAGCCATTATGCCACAACTTTGGAAGTATGCTTGTGGTCATTGTCCATTTGGAAGACCCATTTGCGACCAAGCTTTAACTTCCTGACTGATGTCTTGAGATGTTGCTTCAATATATCCACATAATTTTCCTTCCTCATGATGCCATCTATTTTGTGAAGAGTACCAGTCCCTCCTGCAGCAAAGCACCCCCACAACATGATGCTGCCACCCCCGTGCTTCACAGTTGGGATGGTGTTCTTCGGCTTGCAAGCCTCCCCCTTTTTCCTCCCAGCATAACTATGGTCATTATGGCCAAATAGTTTTGTTTCATCAGACCAGAGGACATTTCTCCAAAAAGTACGATCTTTGTCCCCATGTGCAGTTGCAAACCATAGTCTGGCTTTTTTATGGCGGTTTTGGAGCAGTGGCTTCTTCCTTGCTGAGCGGCCTTTCAGGTTATGTCGATATAGGACTCGTTTTACTGCGGATATAGATACTTTTGTACCTGTTTCTTCCAGCATCTTCACAAGGTCCTTTGCTGTTGATCTGGGATTGATTTGCACTTTTCGCACCAAAGTGTGTTCATCTCTAGGAGATAGAAAGTGTCTCCTTCCTGAGCGGTATGACGGCTGCGTGGTCCCATGGTGTTTACACTTGTGTACTATTGTTTGTACAGATGAACGTGGTACCTTGAGGCATTTGGAAATTGCTCCCAAGAATGGGGGAGGTCTACAATTTCTTTTTTCTTCGACGTCATGCATTGAAATAAAAGGCATACATCAAAGGACTTACTTAGGCCTACAATAGACAAGGACGCATAAAGACAAACAAGCTTGACCAAATAATTCATGGAATACAAAAAGAAAATCTACACATTAAGGTCGCGCCCGTGATTCAGCAACGCTGAATGGACAGCGCCGCAGTACAGGTAGCCAGCTAGAATTATTCAGTTTGTGGGCAGTTAGACATTTTTTGGGGCACAGTTGAGCAGCCTACAATGCTTATATGAATCATAACTGGCATGTAGCTCTTTAGAAATAGTATAATCTATTGTAAATTGGCACTCATATGAAAAAGGTTGCCAACCCCCTGCTATAGGCTATATGAAGGAATGGTTGCCAACGCCCCCTGCTATAGGCTATATGAAGGAATGGTTGCCAACGCCCCCTGCTATAGGCTATATGAAGGAATGGTTGCCAACGCCCCCTGCTATAGGCTATATGAAGGAATGGTTGCCAACGCCCCCTGCTATAGGCTATATGAAGGAATGGTTGCCAACGCCCCCTGCTATAGGCTATATGAAGGAATGGTTGCCAACGCCCCCTGCTATAGGCTATATGAAGGAATGGTTGCCAACGCCCCCTGCTATAGGCTATATGAAGGAATGGTTGCCAACGCCCCCTGCTATAGGCTATATGAAGGAATGGTTGCCAACGCCCCCTGCTATAGGCTATATGAAGGAATGGTTGCCAACGCCCCCTGCTATAGGCTATATGAAGGAATGGTTGCCAACGCCCCCTGCTATAGGCTATATGAAGGAATAGCGCATACAGTGAGTGTCTCTTGCGCTTCCCACCAAAATTGTTGCTCTGCATTCAGAGATGTTCCTTATAATGTGTGCGACGAGCACAGTTTTTTATTTGCCTGTCTGATTTATTCTGAGAGTATTGAAACATTGTATCAAAGAACGAGGTGGCTCTGAGTGTATTGAAACATTTTGTATCAACAAGAGGTCAAGAATTTTAATATTGAAAAATAGTAGCAAACGTGGAAGGTCGGCCGCAAAAAATATTCTGGGCCATCTTGTCTGTGTCTGATATTATTGTTGCCTATGCAGCATCTGGGTGCTCATTATATATACAGTGCGTTCAGACACCTTGACTTTTTCTTAATTGTTCTACATTATAGCCTTATTCTTAAATGTATTAAATTATTTTCACACAATACTGCGTAATGACAAAGCGAAAACAGGTTTTAAGACATTTTTGTAAATGTATTAAAAATGTAAAACAGAAATACCTTATTTACATAATTATTCAGACCCTTTGCTATGGGACTCAAAATTGAGCTCAGGTGCATCCTGTTACCATTTACATAAGTATTCAGACCCTTTACACAGTACTTTGTTGAATTACTTTTGGCAGTGATTACAGCCTCGAGTATTCTTGGGTATGACACTACAAGCTTGGCACACCTGTATTTGGGAAGTTTCTCCCATTCTTCTTTGCAGATCCTCTCAAGCTCTGTCAGATTGGATGGGGAGCGTAGCTGCAGAGCTATTTTCAGGTCTCTTCAGAGATGTTCGATCGGGTTCAAGTCCGAGCTCTGGCTGGGCCACTCAAGGACATTCAGAGACTTGTCCCGAAGCCACTCCTGGTTTGTCTTGGCTGTGTGCTTAGGGTTGTTTTCCTGTTGGAAGGTGAACCTTCGCCCCAGTCTGAGGTCCTGAGCGCTCTGGAGCAGGTTTTAATCAAGGATCTCTCTGTACGATCATCTTTCCCTCGATCCTGACTAGTCTCCCAGCCCCTGCCACTGAAAAACATCCCCACAGCATGATGCTGCCACCACCATGCTTCCCTGTAGGGATGATGCCAGGTTTCCTCCAGACGTGACGCTTGGCATTCAGGCCAAAGAGTTCAATCTTGTTTTCATCAGACCAGAGAATCTTGTTGCTCATGTTCTGAAAGTCCTTTAGGTGCCTCCAATCGGGCTGTCATGTGACTTTTACTGAGGAGTGGCTTCGGTCTGACCACTCTATCATAAAGGCCTGATTGGTGGAGTGCTGCAGAGATGGTTGTCCTTCTGGAAATCTCCCCAGAGGAACTCTGAAGCTCTGAGTGACCATTGGATTCTTGGTCACCTCCCTGATCAAGGCCCTTCTCCCCTGATTGCTCAGTTTGGCCGGGCAGCCAGCTCTAGGAAGAGTCTTGGTGGTTCCAAACATCTTCCATTTAAAAATGATGGAGGCCATTGTGTTCTTGGGAACCTTCGATACTGCAGAATCGTTTTTGTTCAATTCCCCAGATCTGTGCCTTGACACAATCCTGTCAAAGAGCTCTACAGACAATTCCTTAGACCTCATGGCTTGGTTTTTGTTCTTACATGTACTGTCAACTGTGGGATCTTATATAGACAGGTGAGTGCCTTACAAAATCATGTCCAATCAATTGAATTGACCACAGGTGGATTCCAATCAAGTTGTAGAAACATCTCATGGATGATCAATGGAAACAGGATGCACCTGAGCTCAATTTCGAGTCTCATAGCGAAGGGTCTGAATATTTACGGTATTTGTTTTTATTTAATTTATTTTTTTAAATCCTGTTTTCTAAAATCCTGTTTTTGCTTTGTCATTATGGGGTAGATTGATTGATGAGACATTTTTATTTATTTAATCCATTTTAGAATAAGGCTGTAACATAACAAAACATAACAAAAGTCAAGGGGTCTGAATACTCATGTAAATAAGGTCTTTCTGTTTTTTATTTCTAATACATTTGCAAAAATGTCTAAAAACCTGTTCTGATTTTTCAGGGGGTTGCAGCCACAATCTCAGCACCCCTACTTTCTGCGGCTATGCATTTAGCCTCTGTTTGTGGTAATGGTTTTAGACACATCCTCTAACCAAATGAGAAAAGGAGCCTTACAAAATAACATTGCCGTTGCCTCGTAGTCATTTGTGCTATGGCAGCTCCACCAATCAATCACAATTAAAGTATGTGGGAGTCCTAAACTGTCATGGATGCAATGTCTTCTCTAAATCATGTCTTATTCTGTGCTGCGTTTAGTGCCAACATTGTCTTCATTGTGGAGCAGTTAGTTTCATGAGTGAAATTGCAGCGTGCTAATTAATTTGCCTATTAAGATGGCATTGTCTTTGCTTTGACTGGTTAAAGAGACAATTATGAGAGAGAGAAGAGAAGAGGAGAGAGAGAGTGAGTGATAGAAAGAGAGAGAGAGAGAGGAGAAAAGAGAAAGAAAAACCCTTGCATTCCTCCGGACGACAGAGAGGAGGAGAAACTCTGTCACTCTGGAAGGAGTGCTGGAGCAGGAGCGAGTAAGTGAGTGAGTGAAGAAATGAGAAGGAGGAGGAGAGGAAACTGTCCTGAACAAGGGGAATGGAAGATGTGTTGTGCTCCAGTGATGGAATCTGTGTGTTGATGATGATGTGTGTCTAGAGTGGAGGGGGGGATAAAACTCTTTGAAGCTTTGAAAAGGGGGCTGGAGCTGTGGGGGTTGGACAAATGTGACACCCCTTGACACTCTTTAGAACAATAAGGAGCTGTATTTCCCCTGAGAAGGGGAGGGGGGTTTGTGAGGACGGGGTGTGTGTTAGGTGGTGGTAGGGAGGGGATGGGGAGTGTCTGCTTGTCTTGCTGAGAGTGGGGGGGCTGGGCTGGGGCTTCGAGAGTGCAGGGCTTTCCCAGAGAGACCATATCTGGCTAGCCCCTATGCTGGGCTCTGAGAGGCCAGGGTGTGTGTGTGTGTGTGTGTGTTTGTGTGTTTCTCTCTCTCTCTCTCTCTCTCTCTCTCTCTCTCTCTCTCTCTCTGTTTCTCTCTCTCTCTCTCTGTGTTTGTGTGTGTCTCTCTATCTCTCTCTCTTTCTCTCTCTCTCTCTCTCTCTCTCTCTCTCTCTCTCTCTCTCTCTCTCTTCTCTATCTGTGTTTGTGTGTTTCTCTCTCTCTCTCTCTCTCTCTCTCTCTCCTCTCTCTCTCTCTCTCTCTCTCTCTCTCTCTCTCTCTCTCTCTCTCTCTCTCTCTCTCTCTCTCTCTCTCTCTCTCTGTGTGTTTGTGTCTCTTCCTCTCTCTGTGTGTTTGCGTACGACTGCATGGGCGTGTATGAGGGGTGGTCCTAAGGGGGGCAGAAATCTGTCATATGAATGGCTAGTGAAGAGGGGACAGATAAGGGAGGAGAGGGGGTGGACTAGCCCCTGTTGCACCCACCTAATTCCTCTCCAGTTTGACAGCTTTGTCTGAGCACACTGTCAGCTGGCGAACCCCCTGTCGAGCCTGCCCCACTGCCTTCCCCACTGCCTTCCTGTGAATTATTGAACAGACTGAAAAAAAAGAGAGAGAGAGAGACAGACAGAAAGAGAGAGAGAGAGTGGGGGCGGGCGGGGGGGGGGGGGGACTGCACCATTCCTCAACATCCAGACAGAAAGACCGACAGACAGACACAAACACAAATGCACACATCTAGATTTACTCACACATTCACTCTTAATCTAGATCACACACAATTGAACAATGACATGTGCGAAGATAAATAAACCCCACCCACAACCCCCCCCCCCCCCCCCCCCCCCCCCCCCACCACACACACACACACACGCACACAGATGCACTGGACATGACCAACCCACAAAACAATTCACAGGGGTCAGCCTTCACAGAGCCCAGCTATCAGTGACATCATGCACATTGGAGTGTTGCTCAGTTGAGCGTTGTGCTACTGCTGCTGCCTCCTTTGTGCCTGCACTGCCTTGTCCTGTATAAACGTCCACTGAGAAGCTATCCCCTCTGTGTCTCATAGGGGGCGCTAATGGGCTATAACCGCCTGCCCGTGTTCCGTGCTTTGGCGCTGGCTTTGTCAGTCTCTGGTGTTTATTCCTGTATGCCTGTAGGGCATGGGAAGGATTGGTACATCTATGAAGATATACCCCCCCCCCTCCCTTTGCACGGGCACACACTCCCTCTCTTCTCTCTCTTTGTGCCTGAGAGTCAGGAAGAGACTGTGTGTTGGTTAAGGATTGCATCAGATGCTGAGGGAGAAAGAGAGAGGGAGGGAGTTAGAGAGAGAGGGAGAGAGAGAGGGAGAAAGAGAGGGAGAGAAAGAGAAACAGAGAGAGGGAGTGAGAGAGAGGGGGTGAGAGAGAGGAAGAGAGAGTGAAAGGTAGAGAGAGATGGTGACAGAGGGATGGAGAGAGTGATATCTGTGGAGAGTTACAAAAATATATATCAATTAAGCATTACATCTGAATGATTAGAAGGTATTGAAGTCTCAGGCAGTAGGGCTTCTCCTCCTCTGCTGTGCTCTATGCATGATAAACATAGACCTTAATTCAGCTGCACTACCTTCATTCATATGCATTTCTTTCTGTCCATATGGTGATATGCATACAGACACTGTACAGTATGTTCACGATTCAGTGGTGAGGGGCACTCTCTGGTCCTCTTACTGTCTGTTTATGGCAGACAAAGAATTCCCCTTTTAAGGTACTGTACAATGTGGGTTTTGTAGTGTGTGAGAGAATGGATTTTTCTTTGCATACCAACACTGCAAATGTGTGTATGAATATTGGTGTGTGTGTGTGTGTGCATGTGCGTGCATGTGTTTTTACAGTGTGTGTGCATGCAGGCCAGGAGGGAGCCAATGACATTGAGACATTAGCCATCTCCCTGGCAACGGACATTTGCTGTCAGGCTACATCACAAGGTCACGCCGCTACCTTAGGAAAGTAAAAAAAAAAAGGAGAACTCTCTCCCTCCTCTTCTCTTCCCCCCCTTTCTCCTCTCCCTCTCTCCTCCGTTCTTCCCAAATCTGTCTCCCCCCAGCTCTCTCCCTTCCGTCCCCTGTCTCCCTCCCCTCTCTCTCCCGCATCCTTCCTCCCCCACCCCTTCACATCCAGAGAGATGCATCTCATGTTAATTGTTTCCCATTGCGTGTGGCTGAGAGGATGGAACAGATCACTGGCAGTTCATTCTGCTGGCTTGACTGCCTCAGTGATTGTGGCACACTGCTAAGGGATGTGGAGGGCTGAGCTAAGCCTGGCGTGTGTTTGTGTGTGTGTAGGGCTCCAGGAGCAGCGCAGGCGTGCGCATCCAATGGTTTTCGTGGCAAAAGAAAATCTAGACACTAAAAAGGGTTCTTAAGATGTCCACATAGGACAGTGGTCAGCAACCTTTTCTGAGTCAAGATCACTTCCTGTGTCCAAAAGCAAGCCGAGATCTACCGCTCAGATTCTTAAAAAACACAAGCCTATGCAACATTAACATAGGCCCAATACATTATCACTACATATTGGCTATGCTTGAATTGCCCTGCCAATGTTGTTCTTCTCAGACTTTTTAGAAATTATATTTAAAAATATTTATTACCACACTGGTAATAAAACACTTGTGAGGCATAATAATTTGCTTTTCTAATTTTACTGGACTGATGGCCTGGATCTGATGGCCAGCCTGAGGGAGGGAAGGACGGAGAGAGCAGCGGTGTAGCAGTCCCTCCTCTTTCCCTCCCTCCACTGAGAAAAGGGGACACAGTCTTCCAGCTGATGGCAAAACTCAAGTCGCACTGCATTATTTCTGCCTCATGCACCAATTCATGTTGTTACTCCTATGACCAGAGAAAGTGAAATATTCCTTCATATTAAAAAAGACACACTAATAATAACAACTCAAGCTTATCGAAACACTTTACTATACTCATTCAATGCAGCTGCAATGCTGGTTGTAGTGTGAGTGGAAGTAGGGAGAATGCGCATTTTATGGCTCATAACAGTGTTGAACAAAGTGTTGACAGTGCTTAATAACAACTTAAACATTAACTTATAAAAACAGCAGCTCTTTGCTGTATTCATTTAGTCTGTCTTTAGTCAGGGTTTTAAAAGTTTTGAAATCTCACAGTATCAACTTTGCTGTGCACTCAAGGCTATGGCTCGAGGAAACTATGCAGACATGGTGATCTGATCTATCTGATTGGCCAGCGATAGGCCTATATGTGCACTAAATTTGCTCTCTGGGCCTGCCGGGTATGCAGAGTTCTACCTTCAGAAAAAGGAAATGGTTAAAAATGGGAATACTTTGCCTTTCCGGCGCTAGGGCTGCTGTATCAAGTGCACCTACCGGCAACAGCGCTAAACAAGCAAGGCTTTACCGGTGTTGTTTTCTACAGAAATGTTTGGTGATTGAACATTTTTGGTTCCAGGTAGAACCCTTTTGGGATGGGATGTATCATAGAAAACACACACTGATTTATTTCTCAGAGAAGATCATGTCAGAGTAATGCCTCATCAATTTACCACAATGCACCACGATGACTCACAGACAAATTACTGTTCAACTGAAGAACAACACTACTGGGGAATGTTGTGACCTGTGATAATGCTAGACTTGGTTTTGACACCATCAGGGTTGTGGTCAGAATTGTTTAAATTCTAGCAGAAATTCTGAGACATTCTTACACGCAACACGCAACACGTAACACGTATTCTATTCCCTTATTGTGTCCTTGTTGTCCCATGATGTGACCCTTAGCTGCCCACCTCCCCACCTCCACCACCACACTCTCAATCCTTTAATAGGCCCATTTATTGAGTGACAAAAAGCAGAAGGAAACATTTCCTTTATCCTCAGAGATCCCAATAGCGTCAGTAAACACCTCAGTCACTGAGGACAGAGAGGGGATCAATAGAAATAAAGATGATATATCACACCAGCACAGCAGCCACCGCATCCTCCTTTCATAGCCACGCTCTCCAATGTGTAGGTAAATTCCGTCTAGCTTGCTAATATCCGTTGACTGTAGGCTATTTACCATCTACGGAGACTTATTATATTATCCTGTATTATATTAAACGCAGCATATGATACTGTATGTTATTCCAGGTCGTGCGCTGTCTATTTATAACACTGACCACTAAAAACACTCAAATTAAATAGTAATGAGCATTATTTCCACTTGATATCAATGTGTGGTAGTCGGGGTACCAGTCTGTTTAGCTAACATGTAACAGCTAGCTGAACAGAGATGATAACCAGGCAAAATGTGTGGTGCTTTTTTTTTTATAATTCGAAAGGACACCGGTGTGTGTACTGTGTATGTACATGACATGTACAACTAATGTGTCCTTGAACCACATTCAACAGCCTCATTCGACAGCAGCAGCAGCAGCCATGGCTCTCTGTGTGTTTAAGCGCTAACATTGTGCTAGCTAGCACTAACACAGGCTAAGGCCACCCACCAGGCAGCCAATGAATAATGCAAAAGGCTGGGTGGCTGCATTCTCCTGATTTCCTGGTTAATATGAGAGGCGTTGGGAAGGGATGGGATGGTAGAGGAGACAAAGGGTCTTCCCATTGGTCATTGTCATGTTACGAGCGGCAGCGTCGCTCTATTCGTCTGTAAAGAGGTCAGAGCAGATTGGAGCGGACCGGTCGTCTAGTAACACTAATCATCGGCCCAGTGGCGGTTCTAGCTTGTATGTCGCCCTGGGCGAACCCCCCCATCATCGCCCCCGCCATTTGGAACAACACAAATAAATAATCATAACATTTCTAATGCGTTAATACTGTACATAGTTAGAGGTGTGCTATTTGATAGATTCCCCTGCTCCCCCTACACCGGGCTTCCAGTGGGGAGACCTGAGGTCAACCTACCCCCGCCCCGCTCCCCATCTCGTACTTCTGAGTGGGAGACCTTCCCAGGCAGTAGCATGCCTAGCTCACAAACTAGAATCAGGGCGCCCACTCCGTCAAGGTTAATTGACCCACAGTCCCACACGGTGACATGATATCATTGACGTGACGTGCAAATGAGCGATAGAAAAACCGATCGCGCAAATGTCACTGTTCCAAATCTTTTGATGCCGCCCTGGGAGGCTGTCCGTGTTGCCTATACCTAAATCTGCCACTGCATCACCCAGACAGATTATGATAATTCACAATTGAGATTCCGTGGTGGCGCGGAGAGTCAAAGTCGGGTCAATGAAGTGGTGGAACCGATTAGTGGGGATCATCGGCTGGAGATTCACATTTCGCTAGTCAGTATGGTGCGCTTAATATGCATATGAGTGTGGATAATGAAATCTAGCCAGAAAACAATCTCATTACTCTCCCCTATACATTCTCTCTCTCTCTCTCTCTCTCTCTCTCTCTCTCTCTCTCTCTCTCTCTCTCTCTCTCTCTCTCTCTCTCTCTCTCTCTCTCTCTCTCTCTCTCTCTCTCTCTCTCTCTCTCTCTCTCTCTCTCTCTCTCTCTCTCTCTCTCTCTCTCTATCGCTCTCTGAAGTTCCCCCTCTCAAAGCCAGTCCTATACATTAAACATCAGAAAGAGAATGGAGATGCGCTGTTGAGATTAACACAATGCTCTCTGATGCATTTACTTGCCGTTGCTTAGACTCCCCAGTGGTGCTGGTCCGTGTTGTATGGCAGACTGCTCAGTGTGGTGCCAATGTCACAGAAACACATGTTGTCACCTCGTAGACATCATCAATGGCTCTTGTACAGAACAAAGTCATGCTCTGGTAATGCATCGAATCATATGTACATGTGTTCCAACAACCTTTGATATGTAGGGCTCTTAGCTAAGACAAATATATGTTGGCACACACACACACACACAGATGCATGCACAAACACACCACACACACACACATACGGTCCTAGGGGACAGTATATAGGTCATTCAACCAATACGGTGCCTTTTGAGAAGTGTAACCTAATTTTAAACGTTCTGTCATAAAGAGCATATGTTCAACTTCATAAAAAACAAGTTTTACCATTGCAAGAGGTTAAACACACAAAATACTATAGTAAGTGTCTATTAAGTGCCAAATAAAGTAACAGGGTTGACCGTAACAGGGTTGACCGTAACAGGGTTGACGAGTTAATCTTCAATCAAATCAAATCAAATAATCGAATCTGTCAAACTTGACCATTTCTTTACCATGAAATGCTTGCTTACGAGCCCTTCTTAACAATGCAGAGTTAAACATTTACATGCTTTAAGTAACACAAAAGCAATAAAATACAATCAGCAATGAATCCCCTTGTGACGGGGAATGAAAGCTTGTTGTATTGCAACAGGGTGTGGCTATTGAATGCAAGCTTCACCCAAACATTTAAATTGTTAAAACATTTCGACGCTGTCTATCTATGGGTAACAAGTGTAGAACCAGCCCACCTGCTTTTGCACTAGATTTGACTATTAGATGTTCAATGTTTCTTTTGAAAAAGTATTTTAGAAGGAATAGTTTCATCATATTAAAACAAGAGTTCAGTTTACGTAACAGGGTTGACTCTAAAATGAGTGACAGACATATGTAAATCACTTATCACATAAAATAAATCATCTTCATAAATGACTTTCAACAAATGACTTTCAACAAAATAACTAGGGCTTTACAATGATGGTGAAACCTTTGGGAAATCTTAAGGTTTAAGTGGGTTAAAATCTTCCTTGAAGTCACAGGTGGTGAAGACTTTTGGCAGTTTAGCAAGTCTTTATTCATATAGAAAATCTGATTGATTTAATTCTCCATGTGGTCTATATTAAAAGGCATTTCATTTAATATAAGCTTTTAATCAATATTGGTGCATCATTTCTATTTAAAATATCAAAGGTACTCAAAAGGCCCTCATTTCGTGGAAAGACCCAGATGAAGTGGCTGTGTATGGGTTCTCTCCTGCTCTGCAGTGTCTGATTGATTTGAGCATAAAAGCATTAATTGTGCTTACTATCAAGCCATTAAACCTGGCTGTGATCTCAGCTTAATGTGCGGAGGAATCTGAGTGTGTAGCGTTGAATTATTCACCTCCCCTTCTCCTCTTTCTCTCCTTCTCTCTCTCTTCTTTTTCTCACTCGCTCACCTGTTCTCTCCTCTCTCTAGTGATCTCTTTTTCTCCTTGCTGCTCTCACTCCCTCTCCGCTCTCTCTACCTTCCTCTCTCTACCTCCGGTGCTGTCAGCCCCTGGGCTAGGCTCCACCATCACTCCTTTTCATTTATTAATACCTGGCTTATGCAGCACAAAGCACATCTCCGCCTAGCCTGCCTTTCTGCCTGCCTGCCACTGAGCATCGTATGGCACACGTTACTGCGTAAGCACCCCCTAGGAAGTAGGCAGGGAACCCAGTGTCCACACACACTGACACACACACACACACACACACACACACACACACACACGCTTACTCTGCAGGAAAATGCCCTTTGGAAAGGACAGGCTGCATCAATCTCACGGCTCTCGTGGTTAGTCAAGTGCCATTTTGATCTTGTCGGTCTGTGTTGTTGCTTGAAATGGAGCAAAGCATTATCTTATGATTGTTGTGATTACATGTATTGTCAATATTGTTATCATGCCCCATATTGTGGAAGTATTTGCTACAGTATAACCCCTGTATGTAGCACGTCCCGCTGCCACGCTGTTGAAATATGAAAAGACTCAACCAGTGTTCTGACTGCTGGATGTTTCACTTCCTCAATAGAGACGAGGAGGGAGGGAAGAAGCCAGCAAGTTAGCTGGGCGGTGATTTTGGTCGGAACATTTTTCCCGCTCTCTCCTGCTCTGGCTTGGGTCAGGAGAAAGGGTCATGGGGGAGTCATGGAAAGGACTAATGTGTGTTTTCATAGGCAGCCCATATAAAAAACGTGCAGGCCATGATATTTTTTCCTGCTTGAGTATAAACAGGTGGGTTGACTGTTGAGTAAATAGAATTACCAACGTGAAGAGGAAATTGCGGGAGCTGCTTACACAGCCTCATTAAACGTGTGTAGAGGCAGTGGAATTGGAGACATTCCAGAGGTGATAGAAAGTGTATGACAGGATAATTGTCCAAGTTATAGAGTATATAGTTTATAGTCCCATGTGGCTCAGTTGGAAGAGCATGGCGCTTGCAATGCCAGGGTTTGATTCCCACAGGGGCCAGTATAAAAAAGTACAAAACTGAGTGTGTGCTAAATTACTAAGATGTAGATTGTATTTATGATTGGTTAATAAAGTTTATTTTCAGTATGTAAAACTAAAATAGAGGACTATTTTGTCTTAAGTATTTTCAATTGGCCGCCTAGAAAATAGAAATATTAAAACTAGAGCTGACAATTTAGAAGTAGTTTAGCAAACCCTCCAAACATTCTTACTGTCATTCTTACATAATACTGTTCCCTACGGTAGAGGAAGTATTGTACCCATACTGCATTATTTTGTACATCACTGTGTCCCAAACGCCTGTGAGCTGTTGCCCACTCTTATGGATGGGTTCACACTGGTCAGTGATGCACAGTCACAATAGGGAGGCAGCATCAGACAACAAGCATGCTTTTCATACAGTAAGGCCAAGGCTGGGCCCAATTGGGCTGTGTGTGTCTGTGTGTGTTGTTGGCGGGCTGGACTGAACTCTTGACTACAGACTCTCCCCCGATGGCGCCCCTCACGGCTATAAATAGCTCTTCATATGGCGTTAAGTGGGGGGGCGGAGGGGGAGAGACTTTGACAATATATTTTTTCAGACGTCTGCTGTAGAGATTTTAAAGGATTGAGATGGGAGGTGTAGTACTATGGAATAGAGGTCAGTGTGAGTTTATTGGCCAGATGCAGCAACGGGAACATCAGGAAGTGTGTATGTGTATGTGTGGTGTGTGTGTGTGTGTGTGTGCCTCAGTGTGTGTGAGTCTGGATAGCAGTGCTGGAACCGCCTGCTGTTATGACGCTTATGATGTTTTTCTTGGTTAGCGTGAGGAATGTTTATGTAGGAGAGAAACTGGCCTCTCTCCTCAATCGCTCAGCGCCATCTTCAGGTCACATCAACAGTGAATAACATTACTGTAATAAGATACAGTACCTTTTGGCTCCCCGAGGTATTGACCTTAATTCTATTCCAAAAAAGCCTGTGTGTGGCTTTGGTATTGGACACTGTATTGAATTGATGATCCATTACGGCTCTAACATAGGCCAGTTTCCGCGGGGGAACAGAGATATTGCATATGCACTAGGCAGCAGGGTAATCACATGGAGGTTACATGCTGGGTTTATTGTCTGCTGATGTATAAATATGGCTATACATAAAACATTTACATTAATGGAGCAATCTTGTGGTTAATGATGTCCAGCCCACCCTCAGATATATAGTAGATCTCAGTAATGGGTTTGCTATTACGCATGTGTGATAAAGGAAAGACCACCGGGATAAACTGCATCCAGGAAGTACAGTAAAGAATAGAAGCCATACATAAACATTACTATAATCAATCGTAGGGAAATTAGGATTTATCCCCACAATAAGGACCTATATTTAAAAAAAACAAGTTATGCGTTTTTTTTCTTACCTACTGTATGTAGAAATATGTAAGTCACATTTGACTAATTTGTAGATTCCATGTATTTCAGTTAGCCTAGTTATCAAGTAACTACATGCTATAACAGCAACATATTAGAAAGTATTGCCAGAAATATTGAAATCTGTTCCCCAAGATTTAACCCCAAAGATCTCAACTTTGCCATATTACTTGATTGTACTTGACAGCTACGAGCTGGCTACCCTCCAGAGTTTGTATGCTGTAGGCCTATGACTGATGTTGTCTCGGTGTGGTCTCTGTCTCTACAGTGAGCACCTGTCGTGCTCCTTCACCTTCTTCCTGCATGGGGAGAGTAACGTGTGCACCAGCGTAGAAGTCGCCCAGCATCAGCCTGCCTACCACATCACTGACGACCATACCCGCCTGGCCCAGATCTCCTCAGCCCCCGTACAAGGTGAGACACTCAGGGAGGCCAGAGAGACATAGGAGTGCACCGACCACTGGATGTCTTTACCCAACCTCTGTTTTAGCCTGAGCATCACTATGTGTAATCAAATCTCTGAATCTGAACAATGGTCCTTTCTGATATACTTAACCTTTGTAGTCGTCTGTCTGTCTGTCTGTCTGTCTGTCTGTCTGTCTGTGTGTCTGTCCTCCCATCTGTATGTCCATCTATCTGACTCTCTGTCTGTCTGTCTGTCCATCCCTCCTATGTGTCTGTCCTCCCATCTGTATGTCCATCTATCTGACTCTCTGTCTGTCTGTCCATCCCTCCACCTGTTACCTCTGCAGTGATCCTGAGTCCGTACGGTCTGGCGGGCTCCCTGACGGGCCAGGCCTATAAGATGAGTGACCCAGCTGTAAGAAAACTGATGGAGGAGTGGAGCTACTTCTACCCCATGGTTCTGCAGCGCCACAGAGAAGGGGGCACAGGGGGTACAGGCACGGGGGGCATGGGCACCGAGAGGGAGGGCACTGACCGACCATATGACCCACACAGCCATGTGGCCGTCGAGGTCATCGTAGGTAAGTACGGTCAAACTCAAAAAACTCTTGCCACCTTTGCATGTAACTGAATGGACACACTTTGCTGTTTACATATACACTCTATATGAACAATATGTAGTATCATTATCAGACCAAAAGAGAGAACAATAGGAAACAACATCGATTTTAGTCTCAGCTTCGATTAGCCATTGTCTGTTTGAGGATAAATAATACTAGCTACAGTTTCTCTCGATTGCTAACACACATTTCTTGAATGTGTACTACGTTTTCTCAAAACCCTAAACACACGTCTTGATACACACACCATTTTGGCCAAACCCTTGACTTTTGACCCAAAAGTAAACATTGTAGTCAAAACCATATTATCTGTCGTAGAAACCAAACTTTGCGTTCAAATTACACACGAAACCATCAAATACAATCAACCTTCTGAATACCCTTCACACACTGCTGGGAGGAATTGAAAAAACTTTTATAAAAAGGTTTTCATGAACCAATTACTATAACGTGTCCCTGAATTTCAGATACAGTCGTGAAAAAGTAAGTAAACCCCCTGGAAAGTTCTCTTTTATTTAACATATTTGGACAAATGGATATGTAATCTTCACTTCAACACTATTGACAGATAAAGGTTACCCAATTTAACAAATCACACACAAAAAAAAAAAAAAAAAGTTAGAGAGAAACTTCCATAAAGATATGAAAACTGGTCTGGTTTGGTCTTAACCATATGGGTGTGTGGTAACACATCATTCAAAGATCAAAAGACCTACCCGAGGCCCTCAGAAGAAAGATTATTGATGCCTATGAGTCTGGGAGGAGTTACAAATCCATTTCCAAGCAATTCGAAGTACATCATTCCATTGTCTGACGAAAATTCCAGACCACTGGCAAACTACCTAGGACAGGTCGTCCCACCAAAGTCAGGCCAAGAGCTGACCGTAAGATGCTCATAGAAGTCTGCTCACTCATTGTCATACCGTGTAAAACAACATGGTCCACTACAGTAGCACGGATCTCATTTGAGATTGTTGTTCCTCTCCCTCTCCCTCTCCCTCTCCCTCTCCCTCTCCCTCTCCCTCTCCCTCTCCCTCTCCCTCTCCCTCTCATGCTTACCATTCCTCTGTCTCGTTCTCTGGTGTTTGCATCCATGATTCTGATACACAATTGTTTGTTAAGGGTGTTTGAATTTCGCTGGTTTGAGTTTACTTATTGAACAGCAGTGTTTTCTGTATGACAACATGGTGACAATTGTGTCTTAAAGTGAGAGGTGTGTTTAGACTTTTGCAAAGAAGTGTGAATGGACCAGAGAAATGTGGGAAAAATGGTAAATAGTGTTTATAGACTGGGGTACATGGTCTTTCTGCTGGGAATTGGCAAAATGGTTTTGTGAGGATGGCTTACACTACCAATTTGTGTGTGTTAGCAATCGAGAAAAACTAATAAGTGGTGGATACAGAGTTCTTAAGGGACTAGTGTTGTCTCTTAGGATGCATTGAGGTAAGGACTAAAGACTAGAGGAGACTAGAGGAGAGGAGAGGAGAGGAGAGGAGAGGAGAGGAGAGGAGAGGAGAGGAGAGGAGAGGAGAGGAGAGGAGAGGAGAGGAGAGGAGAGGAGAGGAGAGGAGAGGAGAGGAGAGGAGAGGAGAGGAGGAAAGACTAGAGGAGAGTAGAGGAGGAAAGACTAGAGGAGAGGAGGAAAGACTAGAGGAGAGGAGGAAAGACTAGAGGAGAGGAGGAAAGACTAGAGGAGAGGAGAGGAGAGGAGAGGAGAGGAGAGGAGAGGAGAGGAGAGGAGAGGAGACTTCTTTGACGCTCCATGGAGTGACAGACACAGCACGGTTTTATCATTGATTAGGACTGCTTGAGATCGGAACTCACTAAGCCCCAGCACCAGCCAGCAACTGTAGGCCATGCAAGGATAAGCTAATGCACTGCAGCCCTGGGTGTATAGGCTACAGGAGAAGTATGTGACGTGTATAAGAGTCTATAGTTGTGAGTGTTTGGAGGGATTTAAACTAAACTCTTTCGTCTTCTTCTAGGTGGTGTGAGGATGATCTACCCAGCAGCCTTTGTGCTGGTTGCCCAAGGCGACCTGCCTGTGGAGGAGCCCCCACCTGCAATGGGAGCCCAAGGGGCCAGCAGAGACCCATCCCACTGTAGCATCCCCCTCACCCCCCCCACCTCACCTGAACAGCCCTGCTCAGGTACTGAAATACACACACACGCACACACACGCACGCACACACGCACACACGCACACACACACACTCACACACTCACACACACACACACACACACACACACACACACACTCACACACACACTCACACACACACACACACACACACACACACACACACACACACACACACACACACACACACACACACACACACACACACACACACACACACACACACACACACACACACACACACACACAATGTCACCACCAAAAACTCCAGAACTTCACCTTAAATAATTGCAATAATTCCATACCTCAACTCTAAATGCAATACAATCCATATATGTGTCCCCATTACTCAATCCAGTCGCTTCATAAGAAATAACGTGCAGAGAAGTTACTATATTGATTGCTGTGTGTATTATCGAGTCTTCATCTAGAACAGTCTTTGAGAGTTTGGCTGAATTTACAGATATTTGGCTGAAGATGTCAGACTACAGACAAATGAGATTGGTTTGTAACTCACTGGTTTGGTTTGTAACTCACTGGTTTGGTTTGTAACTCACTGGTTTGGTTTGTAACTTACTGGTTTGGTTTGTAACTCACTGGTTTGGTTTGTAACTCACTGAAACTGAATGCTCAGTCTCCTAATCCACATTCAATGAAGTCTGCTTGATGAAAGTCTGACAAATTAGGAGATAAAACAGCTGATAGAAACAAACAAACACTGCTATAGTTGCAGAGGAAATCTTGAGTGTCTTATTGCCATTTTTCAATAGTAAAGTGTCTCCTGCCATGCACTTTTAAAACATCCACCCACCGCCTTATCAAAGGGAGCAAACTCCAATGAAAAATGTAATCTGTTGTTTATTTCAGCGGACAGTGGCTTTGTGACAACAGTGTCCAGCGTCCTCCCTGCCCAGGAGAGTGCCATGGGGGTCGCCAACCACAGCCCAAAGCATTCTGGAAAGAAACTGACCAATCAGGTGGTGCATCAGGCGTGGAAGGAGTGTTATCTCAACCAACTGCAACACAAGTGAGTGTCCAGAGTGGCTGCTGGCTAACCGGGGGCACAGCTTCAGACACTGCACTATTTATCTCCTGGCATCTGCTGTGGGATTGTTATTGTTGATGTGCGGTGGCACGACTGGCACCCTCTCACCTCTCTGTGTGCCCATAGATGTAGTAGGCCCAGTAGCGTGACGCCAAAAAAGGAGGCGCCAAATGGGGTGATCACCTGGGACTTCACCGACACAGAGGAGAGGGCACCCTGCAGCTGCTCCAGGTTGGCACGGGGGTTGGCATCAGGGGGTAGTGCCCCAGCTGTTTAGCACTGCAGCATGGCACCAGCCAGCTAGACATCTGGGCTTCATTTTTAGGCATTTCACTGCTTTCAACTGAAAGCCTGGTGCTACTTATGTGAAGCATATTGAAATAGATTGTGTAGAAATAATGTGAACATGGTGAAAATAGATCTATTTGTATTGAATGTCGGTCTTTTGAATGTTGGTATTTTTTATATGATATGATTCAGAGAAGTTAGCACAAGTTGAACATGTACAATATACGGAAAGTTTTAAAAACAGCATCCTCACCTGCCACACCAGTTCTGTCTGCCATCTGATCCTATTCTGTCTGCCATCTGATCCTGTTCTGTCTGCCACCTGATCCTATTCTGTCCGCCATCTGATCCTGTTTATCTTCCTGAAGGTTAAAGCAGCAGAAGCAGCAGCAGACCAACACCTCCTCTGCCAACCCTCCATCTGGTGCCAACACCACCCCTTCCTCTGGCCCGGCCCTCCCTACTCCCTCCCTGGCGAAGCACAAGGCCACGGACAAGCCAGAGAAAGCCGACAAACAGCCGAAGAAAGCCGCCATGGCCCCCTTCCACCACCGCCTCTCTGTGGGCCAGGAGGCCTGCATGGAACAAGACTCATCTGGTGGGTCCCAACTCGGCCTAGTCAGCCTGGACCCTTCCCTGGATCCCATGCCCAGCTGCAAGTACCCTAAGCCC
The DNA here is from genome assembly GCA_023634145.1 of Thymallus thymallus. Taxonomy (NCBI): domain Eukaryota; kingdom Metazoa; phylum Chordata; class Actinopteri; order Salmoniformes; family Salmonidae; genus Thymallus; species Thymallus thymallus. The sequence goes on from CM042404.1 coordinate 26,517,757, forward strand.
CTCTCCGCCGGCAGGAAAGCTCCAGAGTCCCTGCTCCACTCCCCTGTCTCCCCATTACCCCCCACGCTCAGCCCCCATCCACGGGTGGGGCAGGACCCCGAGGTACTAGACGCTTCTGTGGGCATGGCCCCCTGTCCGGATGGGGCATCAGGGATGGGGGTGATGGAGCCCAGTGAGACGGCTCTGTATACAGCACCTCTGGGACCCAGGGAGAGGGAGGCTGGGGCAGGCTGGTGGAGGGGCTTCAGGACTCCCAGGGCTGAAAAGTCTGAGTTCAGGCCTCCCGAGCTCCCCAGTGACAGAGTAGAAGTAAAGACAGAGACGCAGGCCACTGAGGGAGTTGCACTGAAGAGGTGAGAGAGAGAGAGAGATCAGTGCATTAATGACTAACACAGACACACACACACACACCTGATCACTGTAAGTTTCCTCTATCATCTCCCTCCTCCCTCCAGACTATTCACGCAGACACAGAAGCGCTTCAAGATCTCTGAGGAGTGTGTGAGGGAACACATCCAGAGCCTGGGTCTCCTGCAGCAGCCTGGGGTGGAGGGGCAGGGGGACCCTGGGGACGACCCCTACGACTTCAAGGAGGGAGACATCGAGTACAGCTTCCCCACCTCCAAGAGACTGAAGGGCCAGGGCCGAGACCCCAGCAAAAGAGGCCCCAAAGTAAGGCTCTTGTTACCAGTGAAAGTTACATTTGTTGCTTCACGTTCAAGCTAGAAGGGGCGAAGAAACTAAATAAAGTATGTCTGTCTTCCAGGGAGAGGAGATCAGCAACGGTGCACTGCCTGATGGGAAAGATGCCATGTCCATCTTTAGCTCTGCTCCCAAAGCTGGTGAGGAATTGAATGTTGACACCATATACAAATTATATTCTAAATTAAACATTTTCTACAACACATTGACCGTAGGGCTCACGAGTGGCGCAACGATCTAAGGCGCTGCATCTCAGTGCTAGAGGCGTTACTACAGACCCTGGTTCGAGCCCGGGCTGTGTCACAACCGGCCGTGATCGGGAGTCCCATAGGGCTGCGCACAATTGGCCCAGCATCGTCCGGGTTAGGGGTGTGTTCTGAGTGTTATGTTTGAGGGTCTTGTTTGTGCGTTTCTAGATGATGACTCACCGCAGGACGACGACGATGCGGCGGCCAAAGCCCAAAACCCTTCTCTAACCAGGGAGACTGATCTGGTGGTCCTCATCTCAGACCTGGAGAACATCTTCGACGAGGATGAGGAGGAAGATGGGGTGGGACACATTCTAAGAATTACTGGATGTCTAAAATCTGTCCCATTTTCATTCACGCTTTACACAAAATGTAATACACACATCACATGATACATAAAATATGTCATTTAGCAAACGCTTTTATCCAAGGCTACTTACATCTGTGTTGTATAATAATTTATAGACTGCTTGCCCAAACCAGCACTCAGCCAGGGCCCTGGTATCAGGAAGTGAAGATCGGAGGGAGGGGAGAGTGGCTGTGCCTTATCCTTCAAGTGAGTCCATCTTTACATGTACATATGTTCAGCAGTTTGTTATCTTATCTTATCCATGTTATCTTAGCTGAGTTTAGCGTGACCTGGGAAAAATAATATATTTTTTTTACTCCCTCTCTCACATCATCACTGCCTATGTCTCTCTCATCTCTCGCTGTCCATCTCTCTCTCTCTCTCTCTCTCTCTCGCTTCTCTCTCTCTCTCTCTCTCTCTCTCTCTCTCTCTCTCTCTCTCTCTCTCTCTCTCTCTCTCTCCTCTGTTTCTTTCCACCCCTCATCTCCCCTTCCCCCATCCTGCTCTCTCTCCATTCAGCAGTAGCAGACCTCCAGCGGATGTTCCCCACACCCCCGTCCCTGGAGCAGCACCCGGCCTTCTCCCCCATCATGACATACCGCGACACCCCCAGCCAAGAGCCTCCAGCCCCCTCGGGGGGCTCCGACCACCCCCTGGGCCCCCTGTCCTCTACCCAGCTCCAGGAGTACCGGATGGAGGTGGAAGAGGGGATGGCCAGTCCCAAACCCGAGGACATCAAGGTGAGGCATCACAGGAGCAATGAGAATGGACATGATTAAGTCTGTAGTATGTGCAGAAAACTACTGTAGATTATAGACAATTATGTTTGACTTTACCATGTTCAAAATAACAAAACATTATGTTTGACTGTGTAAAGTGAGATGATTCCCATGAAAAGTGACACCATGTAATCTATAGATGTTGTCAAATTGGTTGATATGGTTAGTGGTAATATGATTAATGATAGAATGGTGAAAATGCTTAAAGGCCCAGTGCAGTCAAAATTAATTTCTTCCTGCGTTTTGTATCATATTGTACAATATTATCTACACAGGAAGAGTTTAGGTATATTGGTTAATAGACCAAACCTCTCCACAAATAACATCTAGTTTTCAGTTTTGCCCTACCAATTAGACCACTCCCAGACAGTTCTATGAAAATTCTTGGTTTAGAAAAACATTATTTGCTAAAAAACAATTTTTGCCAATTTTTACAGTAAGGAACTTTAAGGTTACCCAGAAATTATTTTAAATTGACATAAAAGCGTCTGCATTGGGCCTTTAAAATAAAGTAGCTATAGGGCACTATGCAGCCTACCAGTGTTAATGTAAACCTTACCGCCTGGTTTGATCTTGTCTGATGTTGCTGTATACTGTACCTGCTGGCCTGGCCTGCTAGGGGACTTACTGGTATGTGGAACCAAATACCTGAACCTCTCAATACACCTCAAATCTCACACAGCTGTTTGAACTTATGACGGTGTTAATTAAGTGCTAATTGTCGCTCATTGTGACCTGTTACTGTGTGAACACCTTTGCAATGAGCTCTCCATCCCCATCCCCCTCTTCAGGACTTCTCATTTGTGTACCGTGTCCCCTCCGTCCAGCCACAGATGGGCTGCTCCATGTTTGCTCCACTGCGGACCCTCCCCAGCCAGTGTCTGCCCCCCCTCAAGTTGCCTGACCAGTGTTACTACCGGCCCTCCTGGGCCCTGCTACCCAAGATGGAGCACTACTCTTCCCTGCCGCCCTCTCATAACACCCCCTTCATCAGAGATGGGTATGTGTAAGTACTGTACCAGGGCTGGTTCTATTAAAGGTGTATGGATGTTCATACAATTTTCATTAAACGTTACCGTGCTGAATTTACAGCTATCATTAAACTGTTATTGAAGAGATTTTATGTACAGTATAATTTGAGGATAAGTATTTTGAGCTGTCTGATCACCAATTCCTCTTTGTGTGTGTGTCCTCCAGCAACGTCCCCAGTGTTGGGGACCAGGAGTATGCCCAAATGAGTGCCAGCGCCCTGTCCGCGGGCACCACCAGTGGCATCCTCCCCTCACCCTCCCCTGCCACCCCCCGCTTCTCTGTCCCTACCCCTCGTACCCCCCGCACCCCCAGGGGCGTAGGCACGGCCAGCGGGCAGGGCTCGGTGAAGCAGGAGGGCACCGGGACAGAGCTGAGTTCCCCTGCCTCCACGCCCTCCACCAGCCTGCCTATGAGCTCCGTAGCTGAGCCCCATACTTCCGGCCCCCCAATACCCGAGGCCCACAGCCTGTACGCCGCCCTGCTGCTCTCTGACTCGGTCCTCAACGTCTTCAAAGACCGCAACTTCGACAGCTGCTGCATCTGCGCCTGCAACATGAATGTGAAAGGCGCCGACGTGGGCGTGTACATCCCTGACTCCACGCTCGAGGACCAGTACCGCTGCATGTGCGGCTTCAGCGCCATCGTCAACCGTCGGCTGGCCCACGGCACAGGCCTCTTCCTGGAGGACGAGCTGGACATCTTTGGCATGGGCTCAGAGGTGGGCCAGGCGGCTGAGAGGAGACTGGCGCTGTGCCGCAGAGACCCACCCATGGGAGACCCCCGGGCCAAGCGCCCCCAGGACTCCTCCCCTGCCCCTTCCTCTGTCATGGTGCTTCTCCAGCAGCAGTGCTCCCAGCCCATTTCCTCCCTGGCCTCCATGCACCTCCCTCCTTCCTGCTCCTGCAACGGCCGCCAGGGGGCCCTGCTCCAGAGCTGGATGGCTGACAAGCAGTGGGTGGATGGCAGTGATGCGTGTGTGGAGTGTTACAACGCCTTGGTACAGGGGCAGCAGTATGTGGATAACTCCGCCGGAGGGAAAGTAGATCCATCTGTTGTGAGGATCAGCGCTCTACACTCCTGGCCTCACACTAATAGTAAGGATCTGGCTGGGATGATTAAAGGATGCCAAAGGATGATACACTCTTAGAAAAAAAAAGTTGCTACCTAGGACCTTAAAAGGTTAATTCGGCTGTCCCCATAGGAGAACCCTTTGAAGAACCCTTTTTGGTTCCAGCAGAACCCTTTTTTCTACCCGGAACCAAAAATGGTTATCCAATGGGGACAGCCGAATAACCCTTTTCTAAGAGTGTAGGAGGCTGACTGGTGATCTATTTGTGGTGAACTGATTACAGAGAGTTATAGAGACAAATGGCAAACAAGATCAATCCATTCACTCAAAGTTCGAATCCATGTTTCTCTTTGTTAGTTTTGGACTGTTGTGTGATGTGACGTTCAATGTGTATGATGTGTATTTATGTAATGTATGTATTTGTGTGTGTGTGTGTGTTCTCGTGTGTGTGTATGTGTGTGTGTGTTCTTGTGTGTGTGTGTGTCTCCTTGTCTCTCCCCAGTGCTGGACATCAGTATGCTGTCGTCCCAGGACGTGGTCCGTATGCTGCTGTCCCTGCAGCCCTACCTCCAGGACGCCATCCAGAAGAAACGGATGGGCCGGACCTGGGAGAACATCCAGCACGTACAGGGACCACTCACATGGCAACAGTTCCACAAGATGGCTGGACGGGGTTCCTACGGTAAAGCACCACTGTTCATTTGATGTCTCTAGTGATTTGCTTTGTAGTGTATTTGGGCCTGACTTTCGTCTGGATTTCAGCATGTGATGTGAGATGCGAATTTAAGATTAAGAGTGTAGGAGTAGCTCTGACATAGTAGGCCCTACATTATATTAGCAATATTATCAGTACAAAGATATTTTATTTGGTTTGCAATGTATTTTAGCAGCCATGACTGGATCATGCTCTTATGTCAATGTAGGAGTAGTATAGCAGCCATGACTGGATCATGCTCTTATGTCAACGTAGGAGTAGTATAGCAGCCATGACTGGATCATGCTCTTATGTCAATGTAGGAGTAGTATAGCAGCCATGACTGGATCAAGCTATTATGTCAATGTAGGAGTAGTATAGCAGCCATGACTGGATCATGCTCTTATGTCAATGTAGGAGTAGTATAGCAGCCATGACTGGATCATGCTCTTATGTCAATGTAGGAGTAGTTCTTTATTATATTGATATTGCCAGTACAAAGGATAACATGAGAAATGTAATCAAATAAGAATTTAATTTAAAATTAGACCTCACCTTCTTTAGCTAGTCCAGTCAAGCATCCCATAATGCATTACGTTGTCTCACATGCATCATTTTTCTTCTGACTAGGGTCCGAGGAGTCGCCAGAACCTCTGCCTATTCCCACCCTGTTGTTGGGGTACTACGACTACTACGATCGTAACTTCCTGGCGCTGTCGCCCCTGGCGCTGCCCTTCTGGGAGAAGCTGCTGTTGGAACCGTACGGGGGACAGAGAGACGTGGCCTTCCTGGTGCTCTGCCCCAACTCTGACACCCTGCTAGCCGGGGCACAAGTCTTCTTCCAGGAGCTCAGCACTGTCTACGAGGTAGGTCTAATGTATCACAACCCTCTCGTCCAGTAAATTCTTACTTGTTGTTTCTTTCAGAATATACAGTTATTACCAATAGATGTATGAATGTGTGAAGATGTATGAAAACAAGTACTGTGTATGTGATCTATAACCCTTGACCCCTACCTGTGTCCATTTTCAGACGTGTCGGTTGGGAAAACACAGACCCCTGGCCAAGGTGTCCAGAGATGGCCTGGTGCGTGTGGGAGCAGTGGACACAGAGACAGAAACAGAGAAGGAGATGCGTGAGGAGGAGCAGGTAGACCAGTGGTTCACAGGGCCCTGGGCTGGGCAGCAACACATCGACAACCTCAGAAAACTTCAACTTTACGCCCAAGCCTGCAGTAGGCAGCTAGGTGAGAAACAGAGCTTTATGGGTGCATTCTATTCTATAATGTATGCTAACTATTAGCCTTGTGATGTTTATGTGATATTGACCTAAGTCTCTATAGATACTTTTGTAAATATAGTGTATGTGGACACCCCTTCAAATTAATGGATATGGCTATTTCAGCCACACCCGTTGCTGACAGGTGTATAAAATTGAGCACACAGCCATGCAATCTCCATAGAAAGAAATTGGCAGTATAATGGCCTTACTGAAGACCTCAGTGACTTTCAACGTGGCACCTTCATAGGATGCCACCTTTCGTGTAGCGCTCACTACCGAGTTCCAAACTGCCGCTGGAAGCAATGTCAGCACATTAACTGTTTGTCGGGAGCGTCAGGAAATGGATTTCCATGGCCGAGCAGCCGCACACAACCCTAAGATCACCATGCCAAGCATCGGCTGGACTAATGTAATGCTCGCCGCCATTGGACTCTGGAGCAGTGGAAACGTGTTCTCTGGAGTGATGAATCACGCTTCACCATCTGGAAGTGCGACGGACTAATCTAGGTTTGGTGGATGCCAGGAGAACGCTACCTGCCCGAATGCATAGTGCCAACTGTAAAGTTTGGTGGAGGAGGAATAATGGTCTGTGGCTGTTTTTCATGGTTCGGGCTAAGCCCCTTATTTCCAGGGAAGGGAAATCTTAACGCCACATCATACAATGACATTCTAGACGATTCTGTGCTTCCGACTTTGTGGCAAAAGTTTGGGGAAGGCCCTTTCCTGTTTCAGCATGACAATGCCCCCGTGCACAAAGCAAAGTTCATAGAGAAATGGTTTGTCGAGATTGGTGTGGAAGAACTTGACTGGCCTGCACAGAACCCTGACCTCAAACCCATCAAACACCTTTGGGATGAATTGGAACACCGACTGCGAGCCAGACCTAATCGCCCAACATCAGTACCCAACCTCATTAATGATCTTATGGCTGAATGGAAAGCCTTCCCAGAACAGTGGAGGCTGTTATAGCAGCAAAGGGGGGACCAACTGCATATTAATGCCCATGATTTTGGAATGAGATGTTCGACAAGCAGGTGTCCACATACTTTTGTCATGTAGTGTAATTTCAGTACTTACTAAATTGGTATTACACTAACAACTCTGTGCATTTCAACTCTAACTTCTCCTAAATGTTTCCTCCCCAGGTCCACAGTTGTCTGCCCTGTCTTTGGACAGCAGTCTGTTTATACCACCCAAGCATCAGCATCCCTTAGCCCCTACTCCCTCCTCCGCCCAGTCTGCCCCATCCTCCAGCCAGCCCCCCTCTGGCCCCGGGGTCCCTGCTGAGGCAGAGCCAGCAGCCCCCCCAGCAGCACCTAGCTCAGGAAGCACCCCCACGGCAGCAGCCTCGGGCCAACCAGGCCCAGCAGAGATTACCCAAGGAGGGGCCGCTGAGGCCAAGAGTAACCCCAATGCCACACCAGCCCCACCTAGCCAGCCAGCAGAGACCCCTGAGAGGTGAAGATCTATGCTAGGGCATATATGCTTCTACAGCGGGTGAAATAAGTATTGAACACGTCAACATGACATTTTCACCAGATGTTGGTAACAACCCAAGTGTAATTTCACATTATTACACATAACTTAATTTCTGAACTTATTTGTTTTGGTTTCTTTGTATGTATGGATTACTTGGGTTGTTACCAACATCTGGTGAACATTTCATGTCAATAGCACCTTTGGAAATATATTTACTGAGACAAATGGTGACGTGTTCAATACTTATTTCACCCGCTGTATATTGCTATTGTATAACTATGTTATTATTCAGCATTCTATATTATCATAGCTATATTATCATAGTTATTGGGATATTAATCATGTCTCTGCCCCCTTTACCAGTTTGGCGGAGCGGGAGCGAATCGGCATCCCCACGCTGGCGGACTCAGCCGATAGCCATGCCCACCCCCCTGCCATCGTGATCTATGTGGTGGACCCCTTCCTGTGCTCAGGCGGAGCGAGGGATGGCGGAGGAGGTGGAGAGGAGGAGGAAGGAGAGGAGGTGGAGGCGGGCAGTGTGTGGTTACTAGGGCTGATGCGTTGCTACACAGAGATGCTACAGACATTGCCGGAGAGCATGAGACCAGCTCTGGTGTTACAGGTAAGATCATACTCTACTGTGCTCTATAGCTTCTGTATCGTTGAATATTAATGATTGTAGAGATGAGAGACTGAGAGTGTACTAATCCCTTTAAAGTGCTCCCCTCTTGACCAGAGCCCCTAAATACTGAATAGGGTGCCATTTCAGATGTAGTCTGGCTCGTCCTATCGCGTCCTAATGAATATCTCCCCAGGTCAATATGTATGCTCTCATACCAGAGTGTTCGTTCATTCCCTATGTGTTGTCCAGGTGGTGCCGTGTCAGTACCTGCTCCAGCCAGCCAGTGGTGAGAGCCCTCTGTACCTGCAGCACCTGCGCTCCCTGGCCTTCTCAGCCTACTCCCAGTGCAGACGCCTACTACCCACAAAGACACACATCAAGTCTCTGACCGGTTTCGGCCCCGCCTCCACCCTAGAATCTGTGCTCAAGAGCCCTGAGGTAATGCATGTACACCTATTCAAACGCAGACACAGGATTCAAACACACCCACTCAGACGTGCCTACCTATTTATCTACACATCTCTCATCTATTTTCTCATCTATCAGTCCCGAGACCCCAGCAAAAATAGGCTTTCCATTTATCTGACCTTCATTTATCTGCATTGACAAATGTCAATAACAAAAATAAGATCCGCCAAAACAAAAACCTGATGAAAATGAATTTATATGAATGCTGTAAGTACAGAAATTGTTTGCTCACTGGAAAATTAATATCCAACTAGTCAGTGGATATTCAACTGTCTGACAATTCCATCTCTCTCTCTCTCTCTCTCTCTCTCTCTCTCTCTCTCTCTCTCTCTCTCTCTCTCTCTCTCTCACTCACTCACTCACTCACTCACTCACTCACTCACTCACTCTCACTCCCTCTGTCCCCTCCTCAGCACCCCAGCCCTCTACAGGGCTACTCTCCCCCGTACATCCTGGGTCCTACCCGTGCCAAGCAGCCGGAGCCAGGGGAGGTGTGGGCAGAGATCCCGCCCAGGTACAACGTGCTGTTTGTAGGCTACTGCCTGTCCCACGACCAGCGCTGGATCCTGGTCTCCTGCACCGATCAACAGGGAGAGCTACTGGAGACCTGCATCATCAACATTGACGTGCCCAACAGGTATAGTCAATCACTCACTCAGTCACTCCGTTACTCAGGGCCTGGGAGAGTGGAGGATATCTATGGAGAGGTGTTGATGATAATCTGCTAGTTGTAGCTAATGTATTTTATCCATGAGCATGTCTTCATAGTAGGCTAGGAATATATAATATGGAGGAAAATAAAACACTATTGTAGCATTTCACAATCTGCAGTAGAATAGCATGCACCTATTTGGTTATTGTATTAATACAGTTCATGATGCTATATAGACATTAGCAAACGTTCTTCTTGTCTCTCCCTGCTCCTCTTCAGAGCGCGGCGGCCCAAGGTCTCTGCCAGGAAGATGGGGCTGCAGAAGTTATGGGATTGGTGTGTTGGCATTATCCAGATGACCTCACTGCCATGGAGGATCGTGATTGGTCGGCTGGGCAGACTAGGACACGGGGAACTGAAAGGTGAGTTCAGCATAGTACAGTATAGAAGGCCTGACTCTTAAGTTAAGCTGAAACTGGTGATAGTGTTACAAGTTTAGCGCTGATTTTTCAAATCTCTATATTTTCAGCCACAGTATTTCAGTTGATCCAGAGGAGATTACAGTAGACTGTAGAACCATTCACTGTATTGACCTAACTCTCTCCCCCTCTCTCCTCCCCTCTCCCCCCTCTCCCATCCCTCCCTCCCTCCCTCCAGACTGGAGCGTTCTCCTGGGGGAGCACTCCCTCCACTCCATCAGTCGCCAGCTCAAGGAGGCGTGTCGTATGTGCGGAATCTCCTCTGCGGACTCCCCCTCCATCCTCAGCGCCTGCCTGGTTGCCATGGAGCCCCAGGGCTCCATCGTGGTGATGCCAGGTTAGCATAGCAGCAGCAGCACCGCTGGGCCGTCCCATGGATGATGTGTTTAATGTACCTTCCAGATTGAATAAACTAATAGACATAATTAGTAGATGTTTTAGAAGCTCACTCTAAGAGGCCTGGGGTTGCAGATACACCATGATGTTATGACCTAGAGGTGTTTAGCTTCAATGCACAGTCCAGTGCAGAGGGATACGATCTTAATAGAGATGCCAGTAGTAATGAGTCGAGGGTTAACTCTGGACGACACTAAGGAATATACACATTTCTGCGCTCAGGGAACACATTGAGCTTCCACACATTGAGGGCGCGCTCACTTCACAGCACACAGTAATGCAGACATAATGGAGATTGCAGTATTTTGAGCAAAGGTTAGGCCAAGTGGATGTTACAGTACATACACTCTGTACTGTAACACATTGTGCACAGCAAACTTTAGCACACTCAAGTGATTTCATTGCCAACACACAGCAAGCTCTATTGAGGTAAGTCACAATGCAACCTTACATAACATATTGATAATAAGTTGTTTGTTTGCGTGTGTGTATGCAGATGCGGTTACAATGGGCTCAGTGTTTGGTCGCAGCACAGCCCTCAACCTGCAGACGTCCCAGCTGAACACCCCTCAGGATGCTTCCTGTACCCACATCCTGGTATTCCCCACCTCCGCCACCACCCAGCTGGCCGCCAGCTCCTACCCCACAGAGGACAACACCGGTAAGGGCTCCACATTAGACCTCCATGTTAGCACTCCCTAACTGGGAATATCCTGCTGTAGCAAAGTGCAGAGTGTATTTAGATGCAAGGTTATTCAATACAACCAAGATGTTAGAGACAATAACATATCTAAAAATATATTATTGAGCTGGAAATCGCAAGGTTTAATATCAGTAACTAGGTATTGTGTACTCAGTATCTTACAGTAGCTGTTGCTGGATTTAATATTATGTGCAGTTCACACATTTCCCAACCAGAGTGTGCAATTGTCTAAGGATTGTTAGCATATACATATATCATTTTTTCAACCTTTATTAAACTAGGTAAGAAAAAATAATCTTATTTGCAATGGTAGCCTACCCCGTCCAAACCCAGACGACGCTGGGCCAATTGTGCACCGCTCTATGGGACTCACAACCTGATTGTGATACAGCTTGGAATCGAACCAGGGTGTCTGTAGTGACGCCTCTAGCACTGAGATGCAGTGCCTTAGACCGCTGCGCCTCTCGGGAGCAGGCGCCCTTTTGGAACGTTCACTGCTGTAAAGGCATCTGAAGTTACATGTGTACATCTATAGCTGATTAGATAACTAACTATTTGCTGTGTTTGTCTACAGACGACATGTTCGACCTGCCTTTCCCTGACGAGCTGGAGAATGACATAGGACATGACATTCTCAACCTGCACCCCTCCCCCAACACCTCCCCCGTACCCTCCCCTGGCTCCCCCTCTGGCATGGGCGGAAGCTCACATTTCCAGCATAACAGGGTGAGTTCAGGAACCAGACTGTTCACTCTATTCATGTGAATTATGCAGAACGTTTCCTGATACTGTTGGTGGCCATGTGTCCTTTAGAACATTGGAATGTTCTAGAATCATGCTTTAAAATAACAGTGAGGACCCTATTGAATTCATATTGCGGAAATTCAGCTTTAGAGTGTGATTAAAATGTTAATTCAATGTTCCCGCTTTAGCAGGAATTGCATTCACGGTAAACGCTGCATATGCCGGCTCAGTGGGAAATTACCTGTACATTTCTATCGCGGAATCTGTAACGCTTCAGCTTTACAGATTGAATAGGGCCCTGAGTTTTTGCCTGTGTTATGGTGTGGCGCTATGGTCCATAACTTATGGTGTACTTGTAATGTTCAGTACACAGACATCTGTTACAGTCAAAAATAGAGCAGCTGTGTGGTCTGATCTTTGGCAGCCATGTTGCCCCCAGTATTAATGTTCCTTCTGTCCCATGTGCTCCTCCAGAGTCAGGGAGAGAGGCTTCTGTCCAGGGAGAACCCTCCAGAAGAGCTGAAGCAGCAGCCTCTAGCCCTGGGATACTACGTCTCCACTGCCCAGGCCGACAGCCTGCCTCACTGGTTCTGGGCCTCCTGCCCTCAGGCTCAGAACCAGTGTCCACTCTTCCTCAAGGTAAGAGATCCATGTAGTCGTTGATTTTGTTTGTGCTTGTGGGGGGGTGCGTGCATGTGTGTTCATTCTTTTGTGTGTGTGTGTGTGTGTGTGTGTGTGTGTGTGTGTGTGCACACCTTTGTGTGTTCAGCCACTTACCCCTTGTTTTTCCCCTCCAGGCATCGCTACACCACCACATCTCAATCGCCACAGCCCAATCAGACGAGCCCAATCAGACGAGCTCAGACAAGACGACTAAGAGGATGCCTCACCCTCTGGACTCCAAGACCACATCTGACGTGCTCAGGTTAGTAGGTCTCTGCTGTATGCCCTGTACCCCTGCCTATCCCATCTTACCTTCTCCTACTGTATAACACCCTAACATCTCCTCTTCTCTCACTCTGACACATAGGTTGTCATTGTCACTGACTTGTCCTCTGTGGTGAAGTAGTAGCTGTATGCCTTCACCATTTGTAGGCTGTAGAGGTCAACACTTCATCTACTATGATGTATATTCACGTTATGTGTTCTCTAACCCCTAACCCTGGCGCTCATGTCTTGCTTCCTACTGCAGGTTTGTGTTGGAGCAGTACAACGCCCTCTCGTGGCTGACGTGTAACCCTGCCACCCAGGACCGCCGCTCTTGCATGCCCGTCCACCTGGCCGTGCTCACACAGATGTACAATGCCGTCCTCAACATGCTCTAGCAATGTGACTTACTAATGGACAGCTGAGGAAACTGAATACTGTACAATCCATGGCCTCTGAGGTCATGTGTGCCTGCCTGCAATGCCTCTGTCTGGACACCAGAGAGCACTAGAGGTCTGTTTTATTTTTTTCTGGATGGACAGAATGAGGTTTATGGACCCCTTTTACACCTGGTGTTATCATGCGATCTGTGATCGAATCGTGGCCATATTTCAGTGGATTGATGGCCAGAATGGTGGCTGGAGGACAACAGATGGTCCTTGGTTGGGAAAACAAACGCCTATGTACAGTACAGAGACTTTTGAACATGAACAGTTTGGTCAGCCGTGAGACCAGCCTTGTGCAATTCTTACCTTTAGAAAACGTTTCTTGTAAGATGTGGTTATGTGCCAACAACCATTGTACTTTGAAAAGGCACTTACAGCCTGAGAGAGAAGATGGAGATATCCAACTATGCCCTTTTTATTGTCATAATAGAACATTTCAGTGTTACACTTGTCATTATCAGATCAGCATTGTTGTACAGGAGGACTTTTCACCCTGTTCCTGTGAGACTGAAGATTTTTGAAGCCATGGAGGAAACATGTTAAAGGGTGGACTATGTGACCTACAGTATGGTCCTGCATGAAGACTTGGTCCATCTCCTCTGAAGACTTGGACCATCTCCCCTGAAGATTTGGACCATCTCCCTTACCAGCCATGACAGTGATACCCTGGGAGCTATAAAAGCCTCATGTAGGATGGGAGCCTGGGAGTCACATATATAAAGGTCCTGTATCTGCCCCACACTGCACAACCAGGGAACCAACTGACCACAGCAAAACAGCAGCTTCTTACCTTCACTTTAACACATTTGTAAAGAACTGTGGTTGTAATGGCTCAAAGTTTAGTAATGAAATTCATACTAACATTCATAATAGGGTGAAGAACGTAACAATTTCCTATGAGGGCAAAGCATTTGATAATGGCACTTTTTCCTTACTTTTGGAAGTGACAATTGTATTGCTGAAGAAATGTACACACTGAATACTATTTGACAAATAATGAACAGAGATTCTTGATTATAGTGTAAAACTGACATTTTCAAAGAATTGAGACTTATTTTTAATATTTAAAACATTTTGAAGACAAAAAAATGATCCCTTTCCAAATGTAATATCAATCGCCTTTGGGTGGGAAATGGAAATTGTCCTTTTAAAGGAAATTGTAACGGAAATTGTTAAAATGCCATATTTATATAAAGTATGTAATGCATATTCATTCAAATATATACACTACCGTTCAAAAGTTTGGGCTCACTTACAAATGTCCTTGTTTTTGAAAGAAAAGCTCATTTTTGGTCCATTAAAATAACATCAAATTTATCAGAAATACAGTGTAGACATTGTTAATGTTGTAAATGACTTTTGTAGGTGGAAACTGATAATTTTTTATGTAATATCTGCATAGGCGTACAGAGGCCCATTATTCTGAGAAATTAAGGCTATTTCAGTAAGAAACAGATGCCTTACAAGTCCTCAACTGGCAGCTTCATTAAATAGTACCCGCAAAACACCAGTCTCAACATCGACAGTGAAGAGGCGACTCCGGGATGCTGGCCTTCTAGGCAGAGTTGCAAAGAAAAAGCCATACCTCAGACTGGCCAATAAAAATAAAAGATTAAGATGGGTAAAAGAACACCGACACTGGACAGAGGAAGATATGGCTTTTTCTTTCTAATGTACTTGTCCTTTTGCTCAGTTGTGCACTGGGGCCTCCCACTTCTATTCTGGTTAGAGCCAGTTTGTGCTGTTCTGTGAAGGGAGTAGTACACAGCGTTGTACGAGATCTTCAATTTCTTGGCAATTTCTTGCATTGAAAAGCCTTCATTTCTCAGAACAAGAATAGACTGTCGAGTTTCAGAAGAAAGTTCTTTGTTTCTGGCCATTTTGAGCCAGTAATCGAACCCACAAATGCTGATGCTCCAGATACTCAACTAGTCTAAAGAAGAGTTTTCAATTCAATTCAAATGTATTTATAAAGCCCTTTTTACATCAGCCGATGTCACAAAGTGCTATACAGAAACCCAGCCTAAAACCCCAAACAGCAAGCAATGCAGATGTAGAAGTTTTATTGCTTCTTTAATCAGCACAACAGCTTTTCAGTCTTTTAAAATGATAGACTTGGATTAGCTAACACAATGTGCCGTTGGAACACAGGAGTGATGGTTGCTGATAATGGGCCTCTGTACGCCTATGTAGATATTCCATAAAGGAATCAGCTGTTTCTAGCTACAATAGTCATTTACAACATTAACAATGTCTACACTGTATTTCTGATCAATTTAATGTTATTTTAATGGACAGAAAATGTGCTTTTCCTTCAAAAACAAGGACATTTGTAAGTGAGCCCAAACTTTTGAACGGTAGTGTATATCTATATATATATATGTATATAAAAAAAGTATATATATATATATATATATATATATATATATATACAGTATATATTACCTCTCTTAAACAGCCACCTGTGATGGTGGTGGGGGTTTATACATAACTTTCTTTATGAAGAGGCAAATACAGTATACATCTTTTATTAAAGACAATGCATTTTAGTTCTATACTTTTAAACTTTTTCAATTATTGAAATGTTGACTTTTAGACTTTTTATTGAATCAGTTTAAGTTAAGGTTCTTAATACTGCAAAGATCTATTTCTATGGTGTCTCTCTTCTCCTGCTAAATAAACTTGAAATAGGCAATAGACTTCAATGTTATGTATTTGAGAATTACTTGGGTGTTGTATATTTAACTAATATGCTTTACTTCAGTGGTGGTCCCAAATGATGTCAAGCAAACCATCAGAAAAGCATATTTCCTGAGCTCCTCCACTCTAATAGCCCTGCTATTTGTACAATTCCTAGCATGTTTGTATACACTTTTCAGCTGTGTTTTTGGAATTTCTCAAAGCTGTACATTTCATGCTGGTATTATTTACTTTATGTTAAGTGATTCCTATTAAGTATTTTTTGGCGCTAGCTTTTTCAAATATAAATATATGCATATGAAGTCTCATTCAAATACAGCCACGGGTGTATTGCCAATAAATGTACACTAAAGTACAAAAGAGGACAAGTTTGCAAATGTGTTACATCTGCCATCACTTTGAATATGAGACAGATCGATCCTGGAGAAGAAATCTGTGACTTTTACACTCTTTTTTTAGTAAATTATTAAAACTCTTGACAAACAAAATTCCCTTTGAGTGTGTGTGTTCTTCTAGATGCTGTCTTATTCAACACTGGATTATTTAATATTTTGATGTCTTTATGTTTTGGACAGTACACTCTCATTAAATTTGAGACAGGCTAAGTGATTAGTCCCAGACATTGATTCCATTGGCATGTTTTCACACTGATTATATGTCAAATGGTTGGAATGGTGTGGCGTATCAATGTTCTGCTATCTGCCTTTAGGTAGAAAAGAGGAGAGGGGAGGAGAGAGCCTGTTAGCATGTTTCAATGCTTTCCCTCTGTTCTGTCAACACAGGGGACAGTGAATTGAATCAACACCTCGGAACCCCTCTGACATCTGCCCTCCATTTTGGAGACTGGGAGACATCTTGAGAGCTGCCCTCCATATTGGAGACTATGTGGGAGACATCCTGAGAGCTTCCCTCCATATTGGAGACTATGTGGGAGACATCCTGAGAGCTACCCTCCATATTGGAGACTATGTGGGAGACATCCTGAGAGCTTCCCTCCATATTGGAGACTGTGGAAGACATCCTGAGAGCTTCCCTCCATATTGGAGACTGTGGAAGACATCCTGAGAACTTCCCTCCATATTGGAGACTATGTGGGAGACATCCTGAGAGCTTCCCTCCATATTGGAGACTGTGGGAGACATCCTGAGAGCTTCCCTCCATATTGGAGACTGTGGAAGACATCCTGAGAACTTCCCTCCATATTGGAGACTATGTGGGAGACATCCTGAGAGCTACCCTCCATATTGGAGACTATGTGGGAGACATCCTGAGAGCTTCCCTCCATATTGGAGACTGTGGGAGACATCCTGAGAACTTCCCTCCATATTGGAGACTATGTGGGAGACATCCTGAGAGCTTCTCTGTAGTGTTACTGTACCAGCCCAGACACAGCTTGTTCTCTCATTAACACCATCATCATCATCATCATCATCATCATCAGTTGTTAAGTGTCAAAGCCTTTCATTGACAATGACATTCAGTTTATGCAAGAGTCAATATTTGCATTGTTGACTCTTCTTTTTCAAGACCTCTGCAATACGCCCTGGCATGCTGTCAATTAACTTCTGGGCCACATCCTGACTGATGGCAGGCCATTCTTGCATAATCAATGCTTGGAATTTGCCAGAAGTTGTGGGTTTTTGTTTGTCTACCCACCTCTTGAGGATCGACCACAAGTTCTCAATGGGATTAAGGTCTGGGGAGTTTCCTGGCCATGGACCCAAAATGTCGATGTTTTGTTCCCCGAGCCACTTAGTTATCACTTTTGCCTTATGGCAAGGTGCTCCATCATGCTGGAAAAGGCATTGGTCGTCACCAAACTGTTCTTGGATGGTTGGGAGAAGTTGCTCTCGGAGGATGTGTTGGTACCATTCTTTATTCATGGCTGTGTTCTTAGACAAACTTTTGAGTGAGCCCACTCCCTTGGCTGAGAAGCAACCCCACACATGAATGGTCTCAGGATGCTTTACTGTTGGCATGACACAGGACTGATGGTAGCGCTCACCTTGTCTTCTCCGGACAAGCTGTTTTCCGGATGGCCCAAACAATCAGAAAGGGGATTCATCAGAGAAAAGTGGCTTCTTTGCTGCCCTTCTTGACACCAGGCCATCCTCCAAAAGTCTTCGCACTCACACCTGCCTGCTGCCATTCCTGAGCAAGCTCTGCACTGGTGGTGCCCCGATCCCGCAGCTGAATCAACTTTAGGAGACGGTCCTGGCGCTTGCTGGACTTTCTTGGGCGCCCTGACGCCTTCTTCACAACAATTGAACCTCTCTCCTTGAAGTTCTTCATGATCCGATAAATGGTTGATTTAGCTGCAATATTACCAGCAGCAATATCCTTGCCTGTGAAGCCCTTTTTGTGCAAAACAATGATGACGGCACGTGTTTCCTTGCAGGTAACCATGGTTGACAGAGGAAGAACAATGATTTCAAGCACCACCCTCCTTTTAAAGCTTCCAGTCTGTTATTCTGACTCAATCAGCATGACAGAGTGATCTCCAGCCTTGTCCTCGTCAACACTCTCACCTGTGTTAACGAGACAATCACTGACATGATGGCAGCTGGTCCTTTTGTGGCAGGGCTGAAATGCAGTGCAAATGTTTTTTGGGGATTAAGTTCATTTTCATGGCAATGAGGGACTTTGCAATTAATTGAAATTCATCTGATCACTCTTCATGACAATCTGGAGTATATGCAAATTGCCATCATCAACACTGAGGCAGCAAACTTTGTGGAGACCAATACTTGTGTCATTCTCAAACCTTTTGGCCACGACTGTACAGTATATCTGTTTTTCTGTGCCACAGGTCAGGACTAAAGTTATACACTATGACTCCTTTCCTATGTAATTCATGTTTTTGGAGGAACATTTTCTGGTCACATTGACCTTTACTTTAGCAGTGACACTTGACAGTTGTCTGTGTCTGTGACAGAATGAGACAGAGTGCCGGGGCCCGGGCAGTGCCACAGGCTCTCTATGCAAAACAAGGTGTTCCCATATCAATACCCCATCAAAATGCCAGCTCTTAGTCACAACTTACCTTATGAGCCATCTATCAACCCAGATGAAGGCTACTGTAAGCTCCAGGCCAGCGGCACCTCTGAAATTTGATAAAGTCGACAGCGTGCTGATTGAGACGTCCTGCCTTTGCATGTCTTCAACTCATTACACAAATGAGGGTTGGTCGGTGGCAATGCCACGTGGTACAGCTTGGCTGGTGACGTGCTGTGTTGAAACACGCACAGTAAGAGCATGTCTATTAGATATATTTCTATTCGAAAAATACGTTCTGTAGGACCAGCTGTTTTCAAGGTGCACCCTTTATGTTTCAGCGTATCTAACTATTTTAAAGCACCACATCCTGTTGGCTTTAGAGTCCAGGATAGAGGGGAAGAGTGCTGTTGTGTTTCGGAGAGTGCAGGACTTAGGAGCATGAGTGCACAGAAGTGTTGCCTATTGATTCTCCTTCCAGCCAGAGTGGAGGTCAGAGACTCAGGGTCAAATGAAAAGTCAAGCTGTAAGGCAGCAGGCACAGGAAGGAGGAGGACGAGGAGGTCTGGTAAAAAGCGCTGAAGAGTCACTCCCGGTGTGGCAAGGTTGTCTAATGGCCACTGCTCGGCCACGCAGAGAGGAAGTTGACTAATTGAGTTGTTGCGTTATTCACAGATGGCCTATTAGGACATTCACCTGCTATTGTGTGTACCTTACTGCCACTCGCGGCTGCAGTCAAATGGCCTCCAGACTGGACAATGGAACCGAGGAACGGCCCTGAAAATGTCGCTATTAGCGCAAATTCAATTAGCACTCAATTACATTTGATCCCCTTTCTGAAAAACGTCAGGTTCTCTATAATGGTTCTGTATGAGGTCACTATAGAGGTTCAATAATGTTCACCCCCCGTGTCCTTTCACCAAACAAAAAAGGAATAATTTGTACATTTAGGTTATAAATGTCCAGGCTGCAGGGAAAACAAGGAACGAAGAAAGGCTAACACTTGGATAGTCCCCTACAACTAAGTGTCCACTAATCCAAACCTAGCTTCATGTCCGCATCCCAGATCAACTCTCACCCTCAACCCAAACCCTATAGTAATACATTGTACGTACAGCAGTAATGCCTAACCTAACCCTAACCCTAACCAGCAGTAATGCCTAACCTAACCCTAACCCTAACCAGCAGTAATGCCTAACCTAACCCTAACCCTAACCAGCAGTAATGCCTAACCCTAACCCTAACCCTAACCAGCAGTAATGCCTAACCTAACCCTAACCAAGCTGTTGCAGGTCAACAGATTTGCAGTTAGTGGTTTGTTGACAGTTTTATCATCGTTTGAAGTGTGACCTAGGGTTCATACATGTTACCTACAATAGTTTTGGTGTCAAAACCTAGGTGAAGATAAGACAGACTGCCCTGACATTCACAATATGTTTTCTTCACAACAACTTTTGTTTCCCTCTTCACACACTGTAATCCAGCCCTGCTAAATTGTTCCCAAACAGAGCCTGAAGTGAACAGAGTTTATCAGGCCGTCCTTTCCTCAGCCAGGCAGGCTGTCGCTCCAGATGGTCTGTGAGACTATTTCACTTCCAGGCGGGACTTTATTGAGAGAGCCGTTTGCTGTTTTGACATCTCCTCTTCCTCAGATGTGGAGGCAGCTGGGGGCTGCATCACTGTTTTGGTGTGGATATGGAGATTGTGTGTGCGCCCGTGTGTGTTTGTGTTTGGGGTGAACCCAGTACTTGGTGTGTGTGTGTGTGTGTGTGTGTGTGTGTGTGTGTGTGTGTGTGTGTGTGTGTGTGTGTGTGTGTGTGTGTGTGTGTGTGTGCGCCCGTGTGTGTATGTGTTTGGGTCTCTGTCATGCGGTGAACCTGGGATGAACTTGCTCCTCAATCCATACTCCCCCTCCCGCACACAGAGACACTTTAGAGTTGCTGGTCTGTCTGGCTGTCTGTGTGTCTGTCTGTCTAGTCCATGACCAGGGGTCTCCCCCACTCCGGATGTCTGTGTGGCGTCTGTCATGGCCAGGGACAACGTGGTGGGTCTGATTTGGAGCTGAGTCCTGATACTCCAGGGGTCACAGAGAGGTCAGGGGAGGGACTGGAGCCGTGCGGTAGGTCAGGGTTGATGCTCATAGCATTGGAGGGGGGCATGGTTAGTCTGGGCTAGAGTAGTTTGGGGGTCTGTGGAGTTTATAAGGTGACAGGTGCAAACTCTGATTAATCATCAGCCCAACACCAAAGGGCCACTCATGCAGACAGATAGACAGACACACATACACAGAGGCACGGCGTCAGGGTAGCAGTGGCTGGAAGGGGGCTCTGGTCTCTGTGAGTCACACCCCACCAGACACCCTGTACTTGACTGCTACTGGAGCTATGATCTGGAGGGACTGCTGCTTAGGGTCATAGCAGGATTATCCTCCATGTTTATAGACACGTTTTAGATATTGCATTTCAAAGGCAACGCTGTGGTTAGGCAACGCTGTGGTTAGGCAACGCTGTGGGTAGGCAACACCAGAAGGTAATCTTTGAATGGTCTGATGAGAAGATTTATGGCCACTAGAGGGTCGGTCAGTCACATTCTGTGGCAGGGGCTGGCCATCACAGGAGGTGGTGGCACCTTAATTGGGGAGGACGGGCTCGTGGTAATGGCTTGAGCTCAGTGAGTGGAATGGTAGCAAATACATGTGGTTTGATGCCATTCCTTTCGCTCTGTTACCAACATTATTATGTGCCATCTTACCCTCAGCAGCCTCCACTGCTGGCCATTCACCTTGACCACATGTCTACTATATGCCTCAGTTACTGATGTGTCCAGTTAAACCTGTTGTAAGATGGTCAGCCATCAACTTGTAAAACATCACCTTAAATGATTAGACCTCGGCACCTTCTATAGCAGGGATCAGCAACTAGATTCAGCCGCTGGCCAATTCTTTCCTGAGCTGATGGAACATAATTACAAATAACTTCTAGACTGCAAATTGACTGCAAGAAGCCCAAACAGATAACATTTTGACTAAAACCTAATAATTTCAAACCTTGCTTACATTTGTATACAATTCCCGTGTCTCTGTATTATGTGTGGGAATACTTGGGGACAGATTTCCAACATTTTAATCACTTGGAGCTGATATCCTGGTGTTTTTACAGTCTTTTATGCAAAACCATGAATTTATTTAAAATAATTAATATAATAACCACCAGCAGACCACGATGGGGAACGCTGTTCTATAAACAATGATATGATAAAAGATTATGAACATGGATGGGTTATTATTCAAAAGTGTCATGATATTTCATCTTTGCAAACTAATTATCTTACGTTTAACTCCCATAGAGAAAACAACATACCCAAAATCCTAGTGAAACATCATTATTTTCTAAGAAGAGCAAGTACTGTATCCAATATTGGCCCTTCATAAGATCGATCTTTCAGTCTCCCTGTGTGAGGCTTGCCAGCCAGGCAGTCTAATGCCTGTGTTATCTTCCAGATGGCTTCAAGGTCTAGCTCCTGCAAAGCTTCCACTCCAAGCGGATAGCCATCAAAAGCTTTTGTTTACAGGCTCCCTGTTGAAGGGATGGAAAATCTGCCAATTTGGCAGCCTGTTGGAAAACATCTGATTTTGTCTGCAAGTGTTTTCGTAGTCTGTTCGACATTTGCATAAATAGTTTTTGTTTCGGGGGCGTAAAAGGAGTGTGCAGCGGCAGAGTTGCAGTTTCCCTTCCTGTAAATCTTTCATTCGCAGGGAATTACATCCTTCAAGCCAAACGAAAACTCCACTTAACACTTCAGCCAAAGTAAATACAGTGAGATAAAAGCGGTAGGGACTTCAAAGCCCAGAGTATTACTCTCTTCTGAGCCAACATCAAATAGGCTCCACGCAAAAACAATGTAATTTCCTCTGGAAATAAAATACCGAAGCAATAATGCACGGAGTGAAGATTTACCTGAGAGCGCTAGGGAGGCTGGGATGTTGAGATTCTTATTGAATGGAATTTGACACAAATCTGAGGGGAATCTGGAATTGGGGTTACACATTTGCCAAAAGAGATGTTTTCTGTTTTCCTGGTGTTATTGAAAGGGGTTAAGTGGTAGTCATGAGGGAATGTACAGTATGTGAGGAGAAAAACGCAGGTTAGTGATTTTCATCATGAATCTTGTTCTGGAGGCATCTCTGCAGGTCACTAGCTGGCACAGACACAAAGTCATAAAATATTATTTTAAACCTAATCCTAACCTTAAACCTAACCTTAACCACAAAACCTTAAACCTAACCTTAAATGAAGACCAAAAAGCATGTTTTTTTGTTTTCATGGATTTAATCAAACAGTTTGATCAGGATAGTCCTGGGTGTGTGCTCCTGAGATGGGTGAAAATTAGGATTCTAGATTAGAGCATATTGTTCAAGTAAATCTTTACATCAATATTGAACATCCAGATTTCCACAGATGTTAAGTGAAGGGAAACCTCTCAAAAAGTCAGTAACAAGACGAGGCATGTTATTAGTAAACAACAGTCAAATACATTCAAATGATCTTGATTTAGTTTGGAATTTGCACTTTTGGAATTACTCCATTGATACCATGTTTCCAGGCAAACTCAAATAAACTCAAGTATTAGAAAGAATTTACATATGAAATTGGATCCTAAAGGTTGTGTTTTTGACACCACGGGACAATTGACTGCTCCCAAGTGGCGCAGCGGTCTAAGGCACTGCAT
This sequence comes from Thymallus thymallus, assembly GCA_023634145.1. Lineage (NCBI taxonomy): Eukaryota > Metazoa > Chordata > Actinopteri > Salmoniformes > Salmonidae > Thymallus > Thymallus thymallus. The sequence continues at coordinate 26,541,249 of CM042404.1, forward strand.
CTCAGTGCTAGAGGCGTCACTACAGACACCCTGGTTCTTATTCAGGCTGTATCACAACCAGCCGTGATTGGGAGTCCCATAGGGCGGCGCACAATTGGCCTAGCGTCGTCCGAGTTTGGCCAGTGTAGGCTGTCATTGTAAATAAGAATGTGTTCTTAACTGACTTGCCTAGTTAAATGAAGGTTAAATAAAAATTAAAATATTTACTGTATATAAAAATTAAGATTGCCTTGTGTTGTACTCAGCAGTGCTTTATTTCTCCACAAGGGAGAGTTGTTGTCCAACAGATCACACAGAGACAGATGAGCCATTACATTTCTATCAGCCACAGTGCAGTGGCTAGGATTATTTTAGAAATAACCAACACCTTTGCCCTCCGGTAATCAAGCTATTTCACATGACGTTCTTTCTTACTTAATGGGATCTGAAATTAACAATGGGTGTAACCACACACACTGTCATGGGCACACACCCATAGGCACACAAACACAGAGTGAGGCACCAATTCAGAGTGCCCCATAAATGCAAGGTCTTGCTGCAGGCACTTACACTGCAATCTCCCGAAAAATATGTCCATCCTCTGTCTCTTTGTCTCTCCTCTGCTAGTCCATTCAAGTTTCATTTGAAAACGTGCTTGAAATCAAAGCCAGGATCTTCTCTTGATCATTACATAGATAGGCAACAAGGAAGACATAATGATCTATTAAGGAGGTTTCTCCCCCAGAACTATATTACAAAGGTAATCAACCAAGACAGCATGACTAAAAGCAGAGAACAATACATTTTTTTATTTTCTCTAATATTTTGGGTTGGCAATTAGCATTGCATTGTCAAACAACACTAATGTTTGCCAAAATAATTCCACCTGACTAATACTGTTGCTAGAGTGCCTTGATGACCACAATGACTGACATGCAACTAAAAAATGCATTGTTTCCTCGTGCAATCACCCCACTGTTTGTCTAAAAGCACTTTAAAGTGAAAGTCTGCACACTCATTACAATAACAGTACATCCATTTGTCTGTTTCAACAGGTTTCATTAGAGAAGAGCACGTCATCGATAACAGAAATAGCCGTCCCAAGGATCCCATCTTGTTTCTCATGCTCTCTCATCCCTGCTCTCTCTTCCGTGCCTTCTCTGTTTTTAATTTGGCCTTATTAATCATAAAAGCATCACCAAGCAGCCGTTGTAGGGTAAACTGAGAGGAGAAATGAGCCCCTACAAATTCCTTTTTCACTCAAGTGGACAAACACAACAAGGAACATACACAAAGGAAAGGTTTTCTGCTCCCAGATCAAATGGCAAGGAGGTGATTATTAAAGACAAACAGTACTGCAGACGTGGTAGCTCCAGTGGCTTCAACATGCATGAGCTACACGCACACACACCCGCACACACACCTATGCACGGAAACCGACACACACAGACAGACCCAGACCCAGACAGATACATGCTTGACCGATGAGGTACAGTATGCCGTGCGCTGAGGGGCAAAGGAGAGACTTTGGAGATTAAAGCTTCTTATCTTGTACCTGCTGGAGAGTGAGGTTAATGTTCTGGACATCCTACTCTAACATTAAGTTATCTTTTTAACACGGCAGCCCCTCCGACTGCCTATATTCTCGGTCAACAGTCCCTATTTTTTATACAACAGATGTGGCCCACTGTCAGTAGGGCCTCTGACAAAGGAAGATAGAGAGAGCTCTCTTCTTTTAAACAGTTGCACATGGGTTTTTTTTTTCCTTTCCTCTGGTGGGCCAGGCATTAGTGAGGAACAGTTGCCACTCTAGACTCCTCTGCTGCATTCCATATCTAATTCTAATGGTGGGAAAAAAGGTTTAATTGATGGCTTTTCCATGTGCAAAACTTCCATGAAAAAAATACACTGAAAAACAAGAGAAGGAAGAGAGAATTTTTATGCTGTCTGTTGCCATTCTGACAAAAAACTTGAAGGCATTTGATATTGATTGGAGGCTATTATTGTATAGCAGAGTATGAATTCAGTGTATTTCATGCACATTATATTCATACTGTATATGCAGTGTATACACATGGCCCTAGGTTGTTTTATGGGTCCTCACAATCTGTGGAGAGTGCATGCTGTTGTTAGTTGAGAATAATGTTGCAGGATATGTTAATATAAGATAAATAAAGGCCACCAGTTTGTTGTTTTGATTTCACCTTGACCTGTTCTAAAATAAATCACCATAGGATTCAAAAAGGGATTGTTTCCACCTACTGTACACATAACTTGAAATCCTTCCACAAAATATTTATAATATGCACAATTCTGCTTCACCTAATTTCACTTCATAGTCTGTCTGTTGTTTCTGTTTCTTTGGTGTGCAAATAAAGAATTAAAATAGAAAAACACAAACATATTAATCTATGGAAATGTTATATATTTTTCCTACAACTGATTTTGCATCCATAATTTTGAAAACTTTTCACACCCGTATCTCTCAAATGTCTAGACAGTTTAAAAAGACGTGGACGTGATATTAGATACCTGAATGTCTGTGCCGCAATTGAGTGTGACACGGTGGCAGAAAAATCTTTGCTCAAGTCATGCGGACAGAGATAAGCGACTCCAAGCATACATTATTGGCTTGACAAGAACTACTGGAGCTAAATGATATTCCACGGTGAGATTGTTATTTTTTTTCCATTATCACTAACACTGCTTTCATAATCGGAAATATATCAGCTTCAATAATGTTAATTTTTATACTATGAAAGATACCAGAACATTTTAAATTAGGCTACACTACCTAGTTGTTAATGTATAATTGCTAATTCATAGCATATCATTTAATAGGCCTAAACAACGAAATTAAATAATATCTTAATTTGAAACGTAGTTGGTTCTATTTATTTAATCTGTTTATTTTAGATGGACACTTTGATATTTGCTATGTGAGAAGCTATGTCACTGACATTTTGATATTATCACTGTTTATTTATTTAACAATCAGGATATGCAAAATACGAGGAAAAAGTTATTAACTGGGCTATGCAAAAATAAGAAAATATACAATAGCCTACAATAAAGATGTATAGACATTCATGTTTTTATAAAAAAAACTAACATTGAATATATAACGTATTATATTAGAATATATTACATCAGAAATTAATAACCATTTAAAAAAACGAGTTAGGTAGAACTGCTCGTGTCCGAATTTAAACCCAGAGTCAGTCGCCCAACAACACCGCAGCCGTCGTTAATTGATGAAGACAGGTTTTCAAACCATCAACGAGAGCGAGGCATCTAAACTTGTTGAAACTTTTTGAGAGAAAAAACATATTCTCAAAAGGACTCCTTGAACATTTCCTACTTTCCCGAGCAAATTACTCGTATAGCTAAAATTGCCTGGGTCATTATATAGGATGCAGGGGTTTCTGAGTTTTCTTAGCAAATGGCGTGGAGAGCGGAAGTTATTATAACAATTTTACCTGATTGACCTCATTTTTCTCAGATGGATTTTTTTTATTTTTTTTTACAAACGTGTAGTTTTTACATTTTCTACATCAATGTAGACTTTTGGGATAAATCAAAGTCTGTTTAGATTATTGTCATGAGACACTTTACTGGACATTTAAATACCCTTAAAACTTGAGAATATGTCAATGGACCAGTGCTCTTATTACGATTAACTGAAAAGTGTAGACAATTCACCCAACTACGTTACATAGCGTATGACTACTCAACGCAAATACTGTAGGCTATAGGCTATACAGTCTAAAAATGTACCCAAACTTATGGTAATAAATATTCATCTAGATAGGCCTACATCAGGACGTAATATATCGGATTTAGAATAGCATTATTAAAGTGATTTAATAAAATGTAATACAATTACACCTTATATGACAACACTCAGAAACTGGTTACAAACGGTGCCCAATAAATCAGTAGTCTATCCCTCTAAAGGTTGAAAAGTATTATATTTGAAAATGTATCCCACCACTGCATGGCGCTAAGGCACCGTTTTATCATAATCATATTCATACATATTTATGACAATAGGCCTACACATAGGCTATATGAAAAGCATAACAATACTAATACTAATAGAAATACTGTTTTGATAAATATAAGTTAAGGAAAACTAATAAAAGTGGCAGAAACGGAAGCAGTTGTTTTTAAAATATCATGCAATGTTAGTTTATTTAAACGTGAATTAAAAGCCTAATGCACAATCGAAGTTAAACAGTGTGTTAAATAATAGTGTAATTTTGTTAATTACTGAATTTTTATTTGTTATGTCCTAATTAGGCTATACATTTGTCCAAGTCCACACTTTTCCAAGTAACCTAATTTGTTAGCTTACGTATCCAGCTACTTTTTAAATGGCATATGCTTGTTTGTCAGACGGAAACATTACGAAGTTGACAAATGTTGGTCTAAGCCGAAAAAAGACTAACATCGATTAGTGCAATTTATCAGCATGCTACTAAACCCAGACGTTTGGTAGGTCAATGTAGTTTATGCATACTGTAAACGCCATATTTTTCTGACAAATAATGTATTTTGAATTGAATTTACATGACCTTTGATCCCGTTGTTATCTTTATCTTGACAATGGCAATAATATGATTTTAATCTTATGGACTTTATTTGACATTTATTCTATATTATAGTATTTTTATTTTCAGAACGTTTCGGCTATTTCTTATTATAGCAGTGACAATATACAGTACTAGTTTAAAGTTGCTCATTCGTTTGTATTGATCATCAAGGTTCGAAATCTCTGTTCTTATATGTAGGTTAAAATTGCCTATTGCGTTATGATCTTATAAACCAGCCAGGTTTGAGTCACTTCAGAAATACATTTTAGATGGAGTTCTTTCTCTCAGTATATGCCTCTTTCTCTCTCACTGCACCACAGGAAAGCTTTTATGAGCCAAGACCTCTGCTCCTTTTCTTTGTTGCTGTACAGTATACTGCTCGCCTTCACACAACGACGCACACCACGCTCACATCGAAAAACCAGAACATCAAAGTGTACAGTGGTGCAGTAACTTTGAGGTGAGAGATATGAGCAAGGTTCCAAATCATCTTTCCACAGACGTTATCTCCGATACAGACGTTATCACCGATACCCACGAAATGGTGTTCCTGGAATTACAATCGCCTGAAATCGCTCTAACTCACTCACTTGCCTCCCTTCTCTCTTTCCTTCCCATCTCCTCATCCTCCTCCTCCTCCTCCTCTCTATTCTTCTATTTATCCTCTCTCATTCATCAAGCTAAGCAGTATGGATCAATATTGGTTACACAGATATTTGCTCTGCCATCACCTGAAAACCTCTCCTGAATGTGACATGCTTTATGGTACACTGTCACATTGTGTAGCCTGGCACAATCTTTTTCAGTTAAGTAACTGTTATTCTCAAGATTCTCAGATAAGGCTAAATAATATTCTGCCATTGAAAAAAAACATGTTGTTAAGTGTTTCCACAAACACTTCCCTATACCAGGTTGAAATGAATAGAACCCAAAGTTTATATTCAGTTGAATTTGCCTCATAGATTACACCGCTCCTAATGTGCTCCAATTAAGAGCACATCAATAAAGTACCTATCTATCTATCCATCCATCCATCCATCCATCCATCCATCCATCCATCCATCCATCCATCCATCCATCCATCCATCCATCTATCTATCTATCTATCTATCTATCTATCTATCTATCTATCTATCTATCTATCTATCTATCTATCTATCTATCTATCTATCTATCTATCTATCTATCTATCTATCTATCTATCTATCTATCTATCTATCTATCTATCTATCTATCTATCTATCTATCTATCTATCTATCTATCTATCTATCTATCTATCTATCTATCTATCTATCTATCTATCTATCTATCTATCTATCTATCTATCTATCTATCTATCTATCTATCTATCTATCTATCTATCTATCTATCTATCTATCTATCTATCTATCTATCTATCTATCTATCTATCTATCTATCTATCTATCTATCTATCTATCTATCTATCTATCTATCAAGGAGGTCAAATCCTGCAATAGGTAAAGGGCAATTGTGTAATGTATTGGCTAGGTACCTATATGAAAAACTATATAGGCCATGTTCACAATGATTATAACAAGCTAAACCTGGCCCGTACAGTTCAGTCATTTGTTTATGAATAATCATCTGCGGAAGGGGTTCAATCCTCCACTAACCGAATGGTATCCCACTCAGCCAGGTCACCCGTTATACAAGTCAATATTCAACGTCCATCCATGTCTGAGGACGTTGGGAGATTACATGGAAACGGCCACTAGGGGCATCATTGTGCGCTGTTACCTTCAAGTAGGTTTTGGTTTGGCAGGACGGAGATGGCGAATGGGCGTAAGCATCTGCCTCTAATTCCAAAGTTTGCAAGTTCAAATCCAGTGATAGAAAGTAGTTTCTTATATTTCGGTTTTAAGCCTATTCCAAACAACCCTAACCTTACAAATTCAGAGTTAATGCCTAAACTTAACCTTCAACACTTAGACATTTGACATTTGCAACAACTTCAAAATTTGACTTTTGAGAAACATAGATGAACGTCTAATTCTGACGCAGGGAAAGTGAGAGAAGAAGAGTTCTCCCTAAGTGCCATGCAGTGTTCATGTGTATAATGACAGAAAGGATGTCCTAGCTGTGTTGTGGTTTACAGAGGAGAATCCATATTGTTGTAATCATACTCACTGTCTTTCTCTTAACCTCCCTGACAGACTGACTGATTGGCACCCTGTACAGTGTGTGTATTTTCAAAAGCACAAACTCAACTTGAAGTCAACATTATTTTCAGCACGCAAAATCTCAGGTTGTGTTGTACTTGCTACATCATTGCTTTCTCCCCTCCCTGTTTTCTTGGAAGTTGCTCCGATTATGTAGTGACAAGTCACAAAACACCCCCTCGGAAGAAAACATAGCCAGGACATTCGTCCTTAGAAGTACTTCTTGTTCTGTCTACAGACATTTCATCACCCAGGACTTAAGGACTGTGATCTGCCACTCCGAAAAGCCTCTTTCCAAATCTGATTATTCTTGTGTTTCGTCAGGTTGAGAGACCTGGCTAGAAGAGGGTGTATTGGCATTTGACTCCTGCTTTATACCCCTGTACACAGTCCAACAGCTGGCATCAATAATGCAAATAGCACTTGTTTCATTAAAACATATGCAAAGTACATCATAGTTTTTCCATCTCCTAGTTTGTTTGGGCCATACCAATAAATTCTCTCTTTGGGATTGTTGTTGTCAAGCTGCACAAATTGATTTATTATAGAGATATTACCCGATTGGCCTTAGCGGGGGCAGTCTCTCTCTCTCTCTCTCTCTCTCTCTCTCTCTCTCTCTCTCTCCATTCTCTTGCCTGACTTGCATTCAAAATAAAAATAAAATAACACCTCCGTGCAGTGAAATGGTGGCCTTTATTGTGAAATGTTTAATCTCCTGCAACGTCATACCCCTTTCTTTGGCCATCCACGGTGGCCTTTATTGCATTATCTCCTGCCATACGTGTTCTCCTCACCATCCTCACCATCAGTGTAAAATACAATCAATTTGTGTTGAGGGCGGCTGAAGGTTTGTGTGGGGCGGCATTGTGAGGTAGGTAGGCACAGTCCTGGGTCTGTGAACACTAGATCCATCTCTAATATTCCCCCCAATAGGGTCTCTATCCAATGTGCGTGAGTGTGTCTGAGTGTGTCTGAGTGTGTGTATGAGTAGAATGATTCGACACCCTCCTCATCACCCCAGCACTTCAATTCACCATTCTGTATCCCTCTGCTTTCGCCAAAAAGAAATAAGCTTTTATGTGACATATTCTATACCCTCCCTCATCCTTTACAAAATCAAACACTCCCCCACACCGTCTACCGTCAGCAGCACCACAGATCAAAGTCACAGTGAAGTTAGAGCGCAATTTATAACAAACACCCGGCATCACTAAACCTTAAGTGTGTGTGTGTGTGTGTGTGTGCATACATGTCTGTGTGTGTGTACACTGCATGGCTCTTTATTTCAGCCAAAAAACAACCTTCAGCTCTATGGAGGCCAGACTCTGTCACTCTGCTAACACACAAAGCTAGGCTAAAATAAGTGCGGGGCTTTTTCAGACACATGATTGAAATCAATTAGCAGACAATGGATCACTGAGAGCAGCTCTGTCATAGCATGAATGAAACAATGGCACTGCACTTACCAATACCCAGCGCATGCACATAAACACACACACACACACACACACACACACACACACACACACACACACACACACACACACACACACACACACACACACACACACACACACACACACACACACACACACACACACACACACACACACACACACACACACACACACACACACACACACACACACACACACAGAGCATCATGACAAATGTAGATGATCATCAATGTCAGATTCATGATCAAATGCCCACAGAACATGTTTTCCTCATGGACTGTATTATCATGGAGCATATCATTGCCCTGGCAGAACCAGCCAAGATACCTTATGATATGATCAGGGATGGATCACTTGCTTGATGTTTACGTTTGAACACTACTTTTCACCTATCTAGCAGAAACATGCAGTATAGAAAACACTCTCTCACTCTGCATTTAGTATTTCAGTTGACTTTATAGTGATGGGAGCATTCCAATCCATTAAAGTACGATTCCATAATGAAGTGGTCACAGTGGTGAAAAATGTGACAATAAAACTGCCCGTGCTGATCGTATCCCGTTTTACCAGTAACACTGAATGTCAGCGAATGCACACTCACATATAAACAAATGCGCCATGTGTATGATAGTAAACCTACGGCCCCTGTCATGCAACAAATCCCATGAACTTGGCCTCCGTCACGATGGGAATGCTCAGGCGCACTGTTGCCAGGGCAGCTGATGGGGACTGAACACTGCAGCCTGCCTCACATGGCTCCTAAACTGTTACAGGACTCCATTGTGCGCTCACAAAGCATGCATGCAATTAAATTTCCGCTCCGTGTTTCACGTTCATCCATGAATTGGCCCTGTTATGGTCCCCTTGGCTGGGACCCACCCTAGCCTTTAGCTCTGAATGGTTGGCCTTTTGGTGGGGAGTATTGGGGACATCAAAGCAGTTCAGGCCATCTGAGCCCCACAGGGACATGGGTACTGAGAGAGGTAGCCACTGATCAGGCTGTCAGCAGGTGAGCGTGACTAGTATTCAAACATAGAGTCTTATTAGCACAGTAATGGCATGGTGGTGGTGTAAATCACAGTGATAAATTATGTTAAAAAGGTTTTGAGACAATGATCTATATTATAATACAGTAAGCCACAAACTTGCAGTGGGGTCTTCTACAACTTCGTTAATTTTAGGTTAAAAGAAGCTTGTTGTCCGGGGACACTTTATAATTTCAGGTTAAAAGAAGCTTGTTGTCCGGGGACACTTTATAATTTCAGGTTAAAAGAAGCTTGTTGTCCGGGGACACTTTATAATTTCAGGTTAAAAGAAGCTTGTTGTCCGGGGACACTTTATAATTTCAGGTTAAAAGAAGCTTGTTGTCCGGGGACACTTTATAATTTCAGGTTAAAAGAAGCTTGTTGTCCGGGGACACTTGATAATTTCAGGTTAAAAGAAGCTTGTTGTCCGGGGACACTTGCTAATTATAGGTTAAAAGAAGCTTGTTGTCCGGGGACACTTGATAATTTTAGGTTAAAAGAAGCTTGTTGTCCGGGGACACTTGCTAATTATAGGTTAAAAGAAGCTTGTTGTCCGGGGACACTTTATAATTTCAGGTTAAAAGAAGCTTGTTGTCTGGGGACACTTTATAATCCTGTTTTTCATTTTTTTCCCCTTTATATTCAATTTTCTTTCTGTTTATGGAATGACTGTTGTTACAGGTACCCGTCCTTTCACCATGCACATAATGTATGCATTTCTAGGCCACTTTCAAAACTCATTGACTGAATATTCCAAATTGCCATGGCGATTATTCATCACATTAGTCATTGTTATATCAATGGTGAAGGGCCTTGCATGGTGTAGTAGGCAGCCACATTATTTTACAGTGTCCACATGCAGGCCTTCATGGTCACACAGTGTGCCACCTGTACCTGTGGATACAAAATGAGTAGCCAAACAATTATTTACATGACCTCAATTGCTTTTGCAACCAAAATCATTTTCTGTGCGAATTCAATATCAAATGGTTTAGCCTAGAGATTTGACAGAGGCCTACTACACGTATTTATTAAGTGTTGGGTAACATGGGTTCATGGTAGGTCTCTCAAATCATTGAATTTCCAAGGAAAAGCGTGATCCCACAGGACATTTGAGACAGAGTTTTTTTTAAATGCTCTTGAGTTGAGAAGATTAGCAGCATAGAGCAAATTGAGTTGAAGGTTATTTGGTGTTTGCTTTACTCTCTGTCCTAAAATATTGAATTACATTGAATCAGCACCAGCAAGGGTGGGCTGCCGATAGTAGAGTCTTACTACCACAGTGATGGCTTAGTGATGGCTTAGTGATGGCATAGTGATGGCTTAGTGATGGCTTAGTGATGACATAGTGATGGCTTAGTGATGGCATCGTGATGGCTTAGTGATGACATAGTGATGGCATCGTGATGCCTTAGTGATGGCATAGTGATGGTGCAAATCACAGGGATAAATTACTGTAAGGATTTGAAAGGAGTTGACATCATGATTAAATTAAATGTCAGATTTAATTTATAGTTATCAGTTAATATTGTGAATTGGGGGGGGGGGGGGGGGGTGATACTGTTTGGGAATAATATTAAATCCAAATGATGGGTGTAATTTTTCTGTCAAGTACTTCTGCCAGGAAAGTGCATGGTTTCATGGGATATACTGTATACTGAAACTGTTCTTAAAGATGACAATTTTATTGATTCATTTAAATACCGTTCTTCTCTTGAATACATGAATGTTTGAATAACCGAGTAGTCAGAGAATCTCCACCATCACAGCACCACTACCACAGAGACCTCCAGTGTACCACACCCCCACCACTACTCCCAGCACTACACTACACTACAGGCATCTAATGACAGGCGGAGTGAGAGATGGGAGGATGAGAGTAAAGAGGGGCAGAGGGGGTAAAGTGGCTGAATGGCGGATCCCGTCTCTCTCCCCGCGTCCCCGGGAGCTAATGAGGGCCCTGTGCTTTAGGAGGGAAAGATAAACATTATTTCTGGCATATTGTGGCCGCCAGCAGCTTATTTATGGCCTGGCTTTTGTGTGCTGGGAGCAAATAAGGCTTCAGAGAAACCAGTAAAGCAGGATTCCAGGCAGCCATCACTGGCCCTCCTCGCCTCACCACCACAGAAACCACTCCAGGGGGACATCAAACGCTCGCCCTCCCGGCCCTGGCTAATTGTACACCTATTGTTCCCATGTAGGACCCTAAGAAGCAAAAGAAGGAGAAAATGGAGGGAGAGAGAGTGGGGGAAAATATGGCTTTGGTAATGAGCCTCCTGCAGCTGAATAAATATGGTCTAAAACAATATGAACTGTTTTGATGCCTCCCTCTGGGCCCACTCGGCCAGTATACTCATTACTCACCTTAATGACAAATAAGGTCTTATTAAAATCTGTCTTGTTACATGGATAGGGCACGCATGAATGCTATGGCCAAACCCAGTCTCTTTCATTAGTCGAGAGTAAGAGTGTGTTTATGTGTGCATTTGAAATAAGTCTGCGATCCACAATTGCTCAGGGAGTCGTTTATTATACAAAACAACCCCATACTTTCTTCATCTTTATGATACATGAAAAAACAAAAGCTGTAACGTGAGGCCTGTGACAATAGGCCTGCTAATACGATACAGTTTTGAAGATGTATTTTGTTAAGAGTCTGGGATGCTGTGGTGTGACTGTGGTTTAACATCACTGGTGTTATGTACTGTATAACGTTTCTCAATGGGGATTGTCTCCAACACTTGTGTAGAATAATCTGGCAGAGACTCTCAGTAATCTCTAATGGGAATACAGTATCCAAGGTTCAATATTACAGAATGTTAGAGGTTGCATTGAAGAATTGCATGCCTTCGCATTATACATTGGCATAGAACCTGAATGTGATTTTCTCAAATGTCATGTATTTTGATACACAAATAATATATAAATATACCTTTACCTAATAAAATAAATACCAATATCTGAAAGTTTAATTGTGATGTTACCATGAGTACCTCAGCAAGGGATTGTACTCACAATTTACAGGTTAGAGAATATCACATTATCACTGCACCTGTACACCGCTCCTCTCAGAGTAGTCAGACAGAGGATCTGACGCATGCAGCTGCCTCTCTCCCCTGTTCCCCTACTCCCCTGTTCCCCTGCTCCCTAGGTAGTCAGGCAGTCAGAGAGGCAGACCTCAGCCTGGTCTCAAAGACGTAACATACTAAATGTAAATCTGTGACCCTCAAATTAGTATGATATGTTATGTTTGGTATGATTATGTAAGACAGAAGGTTACTTAAGCCACAAGCAAAAGGAGGGAGGTTGGTCTGGGAGGATGGATGGGTGTATAATGTGAACGCCTAGCAACCCAAAGGTTGTGTGTTTGAATCACATCATGGACAACTTCAGTATTTTAGCTAATTTGCAACTACTTAGCATGTTAGCTAACCCTTCCCTTAACCCTAACCCTAACCTTAACCCTAACCCCTAACCCCTAACCTGAACCCCTAGCCTAGCTAACGTTAGCCACCTAGCTAACGTTAGCCACAGCAAATTGGAGTATAACGCAAACGTCTAGCAACCCAAAGGTTGCGTGTTTGAATAACATCACGGACAACCTTAGCTTTTTAGCTAATTAACAACTTACTACTTTTTAGTTAATTTGCAACTACTTAACATGTTAGCTAACCCTTGCCCTAACCATCATCTTAATCTTAATCTTAATCCCTAACCCTAACCCTAGCCCCAACCTTAACCCCTAACCCCCTAGCCTAGCTAACGTTAGCCACAAGATAATATACTGTGAACGTCTAGCAACCCAAAGGTTGCATATTCGAATCACATCAAAGACAACCCCCAACCCTAACTCCTAACCCTAACCTTAACCCTAAACTTAACCCCTAACCCTAACCCTAACCCTAACCTTAACCCTAACCCTAACCTTAACCCCTGACCCTAACCCCAACCCCTACCCTAGCTAACGTTAGCCACCTAGCTAACGGTAGTCATAACAAATTGGAATTTGTAACATATCATAGAAATTGTAATTTGTAGCATATCATACGAAATGGATGATAAACATCCACAAATGAATACATACCATACGAAACCACAAATGAATACATACAATACGAAACCACAAATAAATACATACAATACGAAACCACAAATGAATACATACCATACGAAATGTAACATATGATATTAAATGGAGGGAGAAAGATTTAAATGTGCTATGTTATGTCTTCCCCTGAGTCCAGGTTGATTGTGTAAAAATGTCCACATCATTTCAACCAAAAACATTTATGTGATGTTGAATCATGGTGAAAAACCGATTCGATGTGCAAAAAGTCATCAACGCAAAGGAATTTCTGAAACGTTTGTATTTTTTTGCAATGACATAATTAATATTTTTTGTTGATTTCATGTTGAACTCACGTTAGTGGACAACTCAATCAAATGTACATCAAAACTAGACGCTGAACTGACGTCTGTGTCCAGTGGGACTTTAAGGCAGTTGGCAGGGAGACAAGCAGGCAAACAGGCAAGCAGGCAAGCAGGCAAGCAGGCAAGCAGGCAAGCAGGCAAGCAGGCAAGCAGGCAGGCACGAAGTTAAGTAGATAGTAGGCAAGCAGGCAGGCAGGCGGCTGGACCAAGGTGACTAGGAGTTCAAAGTGCAGAGTTCAGAGTTGACGCTTTCCAAGGTGAACCAACCCCCAAGTGGGCCATATTTATGAGGTGTTATTTTTATGGAGCGCCGGGCAACAACAGGTTTAAGAGGGCCACTGTAACCTTACTGGGGCCAGACCTGACCTAGACCCGGGGTGCAATAATATCTCAGGGCCACAATTAGCATGAGGGCCGCACTGAGTCAGCCCTGGCTGCATCAGACCCCCTCGGCCTCCATTGGGCCCCCACTGCTGTCGGGCCCTTCCTGACCCCCTCCTCCTGGCACTAGACCTCATGGTCTTCATGCTCCAAGGGCAGGTGAACGTTGGCATGAAGACAGATGCTACCACACAACCAGCCTTGAGTTGGCTCATATAGCAGAAGGACAAAGGAATGGACTAGAGAAGATAGGTTTTGATGAAAATACTTATAGACTAATAGTTTTTGTCTGATCCAGAAGACTCAAAGCCAGTTTTCCTTGCAACAAATGCAGTTGGTTGTAACCTAACCCAGCTCAATTCTACTTCTGTTATGTCTGTTCTTGCTGTAATGACACCACCACAGACACAGTTATGCCCCTGGTTTGCGTGCCCACTGCCCAGGTATGCCAACATCCTGTTCATGTATGGGGTCATCTCAGATGACAACTGACAGTATCTTTTTAGTTCAGCTTCCATCACCTAGATGGCTGTAACGGTGTTGCAGATTTTTTGTGGCTTTTTTTCACTCTTCTTTCTGACATATGTTTCTGTCAAGTGTAACTCTGACCCACCTCCTCACAAACACACCATCATCTATAAGTCTATCCAGTCCTATTGAATCCCCCTGCACATCCCCATGCCTGTTACCATGTCCCCTCCTTCCATCCCAACACTGTCTCTCCCTGCTGCACTCTCCCTGCTGCACTGTGTACCGCCGCCCGCACAGCGCTGACAGATGCTGCAATGCTCTTAGACAGAGTGAATATGCAGCAGGAGCTCACTGGCTCCAGCCACGTATACTGTCACTACCACTTAGCCTCAGCCTCCAAACTAGCAATTAACTCCCAGAGCCCCCATCCCCAATGCTGGCCTCTGTGGCCCAACGCAGAGCCTGGGCCCCGGGGCACGGTGACCCCCACTCTCCCTTCCCCTCCCCGCAGTAACCTCCAACCCCCCACTTCACCATCCCATCATCTACCCATGCCCCCTTAAGCCCCTCTGCGACATGCACATGCTCAAAGACATTGTGCCTCGAGTGTGTGTCAGGCCTCTGAACTTTAGACGAAGAGGATAAAGTCAATTTGTCCGTATTTGTTCCTCAGAACAGATTGTGGTCTTACAGGGAGTCAGCTCGGTAACAGGGTGAGACATTTGTCTGCTTCAGGACTGATACGGGAGAAACATGCAGGGTCCAGCAGAGAGGTTGACAAACCAGGGGGGAGCCGTCACTTGGCCAGTATTCATCTCCCGTTCTGAAAGGAAATGTATAACAGTTACATTCATAATGGGGGTCTGTACTTTATTTGACATGACTTCAATGAAGCATTGCACATTTCAGGAAAAAAAAACATTTTCTTACTACTGTGTGTAGGGAGTGTAAAACTGGAAGCGTGCCAACTTGAATCAATCAGTTTTGCTATCTCTTATGATATTTGTTTGGTCTTTAAATCTTATTAGGTAACAGTAATTAATCCACAGCTTTCTCTGCCCATCAAAATGGAGATGTTTTCTCATAAATGTAACCTGCTCTCGCCTTTGGAGATATCACTGCACAACTACAGTACATGATACATTACTATACCAAGAAAGAAAGAAATGACATGTTTCACAGTTAACAGTCTTTATAAACCCTATATTCCTTTGTGACCATCCACAACGCGGTAGTGACACACATAGGCTCATGAGACATGGAAGTGGAGTGTTTGACCTAAAGTCTCATGAGCAATGCAACTCCCTCATCATACGAGTCCACAGGGCCTTGATAGTGTACCCCCACCTCCTCCACCCTTACCCTCACCCCCTCCAAGGCTCTACTCCTCTCTCTAATGAGAAGTTTGGATGAGAGTCCCTATCACCTTCTGTCTTTGGCCATTACGTTACAGGCCCCCACGCCACCGCACTCATATCCTGCTTTTTGTTTACCTCTGACTCAGACTGTGTGTGTGTGTGTATGTGTGTGTGTGTGCGTGCGCGTGCGTGCGTGTATACATGTGGGTATGACCCTGTTTGCGAGGGGAGGTTACTCAAAGGCTGTTGTTCAGGATCTGTCTGGTGAACTGCCATTGGGTACAGGGCTTTCGTGACATCACTCATTAACCAGGTTTATACTCTCATGTTTATGCTCTGTTGTTGGAGAACAAAAGCCTAAATGAGGGACAGGGGAACCACTTGAAAGGGCTGCTATAAACAGGTCATGATGTTTTTCCCGCTATTAAGCTTCTTTGCTCGTTAGACCAATACATTTTAGGCATAACGTTCTAATTTACCCTTATTAAATGTTCAAGAAAGCTCAGGTTTCGAGACAAGATATGAGCCCGTTGTTTATCAATGGACGATGAAAAACAAAAAACAACCATTCCGTGAAAAAAGGCAAACTCCCTTTAGTTGCCTATCAATGCATCTCTCTTGCTAATTCAGTCAGTATGCTACACTGACTACACAGAGGAAACTATAAAGACATTTATAAGTGGCAACATTGCAGCAGTATTGCCCAAATTCAAAACAAGACATTCTATAATCCGTCACAAACATCCCCCCCGTATGAGCTCTCATCAAAGGGTTCAGGAAGGGATGTCGTGAACTGTGCCTGTGCAGACACACAACGTCCCTGGTTTCACAGGTTCCAAGGGCGTTTCATTAGAGCACAATGGCGTGATGGTCACTCTGTGATGCTAGAGGGAGTGAGACTTCTCTCTGCTTAGCTGTCAATTGCTCCATCGCTCTTTGTTGCCCACAAACTCCGAGGCCTGAGGCCCAAGTGAAGGGCACTGGAGAGTAGTGTGTGTATCTGGTAGAATAGGAAAGGACGGATACTGGTGAAATAAAGGTTTCTGAGTACAAAGTAAAATACATTCTATAGCTCAGTTTGATGGTGAGGTCATAGTACGACAACAGATGTACAAGGTCAACATTACATGTACAAGATATTGTGGCTCTGTCAAAATCAATGCTGTTGCCCTAACTATATGCTCATGATCATACAAAACTGTTATTCTAACTGAGAAATAAATCTAACATACAGTATTTTGTTCAATTCATGAAATTAAACTCGGAAACTTGGAAAAGTTTTCCGTGTAAGGCCAAGGCAACTTTGCCTTAAATCATCATAACACGAATCACTGCGGCCAGCCGATGAACCACAGATATACAGTATGAGGAGGTGTTTGGCCATAAATTACCTCCTCCACTGAGAATAAGACAATAGAAAACAGATTTTGACCCTGCGACCCCAAGATATATGTGAGGATCATGAGCTCTCCTCTAGTCACCTCCTGTTCTTCTTCCCACAAGCCACCTGTTCCCTCACGCCGCAGAGGGGTGAAAGGTCAGATTCTCACGCTTGTCCGTCATGGCGTCGTCTGAGGAGGTTCAGTGCTGTGGGCTGTGAACCAACAGGAGGAGCAGGGCGAGAAAAAACAACAACCTGCAGCTAAAAAGGGAAACAGGACGTTACACACAATAGAGGTGACCTTTGATCCATAGCTGGGGGAAGACTTCCCCTCGGGTGCAAAGTATTAATGTGAAAGTGACTCTGCCCGGCGCACATTTGTTACTTCAAATAATGGGCCTAATATTAGCACACAATGGCAGGCAGACGGGCGACACTCGCACCCAGCCATGCGCAGGAAGGGAGAGGGAGGTAATTGTATGAAAATGAGTGATTTGCTGGGGCAGAGACTTGTTGGGAGTGCCGGCTGCCTTTTCACGTCACCTCTGAGGGAATAGCTGGAGACTAGGTCTGGCGCTGGTGGTGTCCCAAGGTCGCACCGCAGTGAACAGAGGCTGTGTTAATCTGCTGCCGTGGTTGCTGTGTGTGTGTGTGTGTGTGTGTGTGTGTGTGTGTGTGTGTGTGTGTGTGTGTGTGTGTGTGTGTGTGTGTGTGTGTGTGTGTGTGTGTGTGTGTGTGTGTGTGTGTGTGTGTGTGTGTACATGTGGGTGTGTATACATGTGGGTGTGTATACATGTGGGTGTGTATACGCGCACGTGTCCATGTGTGTGTGTGTGTGTGTGTGTGTGTGTGTGTGTATGACCCTGTTTGTGAGGGGAGGTTTCTCAAAGGCTGTTGTTGTATGTGTATGTATGTATGTGAACAGGGGGTGGTGGCCTGTAGGAACCATTAGTGTTAGATTCATAGGGGGAGTGTGTTTCTAGTTTCAGTCCACCCAAGGTCTGGATTTATTAAGCGCCTTTGGTGATTGGATGAGACATAAATGTGCCTGTAGCTCTAGGTGCTAATCCCTAACAGGGAAAATGGCTACCCAAAACACAGCTGGACTGTGAGAGTCTGTGACTATAGAAACTAAACTAACTGAGTTATAATGAATGTGGAGTGGATTTCTTTCATGTTTCCATTTTTGGTGTGAGAGGGAATACTTGGCCAAACAAACATCTCAAGGATGAGTATGAGATGAAATAGTTGTTGTGAAATTGTACAATAGTATTTAGTGTACAAAGGAATACAAAGGAATGTTGTCAAATCAATGTAATGAACTCCCATATTGAGGGCCATGCCTTTTTGGGCACCAATGTGGACTAACATACTCTATAACCCCCCAGAACCAGTGGACTAACATACTCTATAACCCCCCAGAGCCAGTGGACTAACATACTCTATAACCCCCCAGAACCAGTGGACTAACATACTCTATAACCCTCCAGATCCAGTGGACTAACATACTCTATAACCCTCCAGATCCAGTGGACTAACATACTCTATAACCCCCCAGAACCAGTGGACTAACATACTCTATAACCCTCCAGATCCAGTGGACTAACATACTCTATAACCCCCCAGAACCAGTGGACTAACATACTCTATAACCCTCCAGATCCAGTGGACTAACATACTCTATAACCCTCCAGATCCAGTGGACTAACATACTCTATAACCCTCCAGATCCAGTGGACTAACATACTCTATAAC
This sequence comes from Thymallus thymallus, assembly GCA_023634145.1. Taxonomy (NCBI): domain Eukaryota; kingdom Metazoa; phylum Chordata; class Actinopteri; order Salmoniformes; family Salmonidae; genus Thymallus; species Thymallus thymallus. Next base: position 26,560,263 of record CM042404.1, read on the forward strand.
CCTCCAGATCCAGTGGACTAACATACTCTATAACCCTCCAGATCCAGTGGACTAACATACTCTATAACCCTCCAGAACCAGTGGACTAACATACTCTATAACCCCCCAGAACCAGTGGACTAACATACTCTATAACCCTCCAGATCCAGTGGACTAACATACTCTATAACCCTCCAGAACCAGTGGACTAACATACTCTATAACCCTCCAGATCCAGTGGACTAACATACTCTATAACCCCCAGAACCAGTGGACTAACATACTCTATAACCCTCCAGATCCAGTGGACTAACATACTCTATAACCCTCCAGAACCAGTGGACTAACATACTCTATAACCCTCCAGAACCAGTGGACTAACATACTCTATAACCCCCCAGAACCAGTGGACTAACATACTCTATAACCCTCCAGATCCAGTGGACTAACATACTCTATAACCCTCCAGATCCAGTGGACTAACATACTCTATAACCCTCCAGAACCAGTGGACTAACATACTCTATAACCCCCCAGAACCAGTGGACTAACATACTCTATAACCATCCAGAACCAGTGGACTAACATACTCTATAACCCCCCAGAACCAGTGGACTAACATACTCTATAACCCTCCAGATCCAGTGGACTAACATACTCTATAACCCTCCAGATCCAGTGGACTAACATACTCTATAACCCCCCAGATCCAGTGGACTAACATACTCTATAACCCTCCAGATCCAGTGGACTAACATACTCTATAACCCTCCAGATCCAGTGGACTAACATACTCTATAACCCTCCAGATCCAGTGGACTAACATACTCTATAACCCTCCAGATCCAGTGGACTAACATACTCTATAACCCTCCAGATCCAGTGGACTAACATACTCTATAACCCTCCAGAACCAGTGGACTAACATACTCTATAACCCTCCAGATCCAGTGGACTAACATACTCTATAACCCTCCAGATCCAGTGGACTAACATACTCTATAACCCTCCAGATCCAGTGGACTAACATACTCTATAACCCTCCAGATCCAGTGGACTAACATACTCTATAACCCTCCAGATCCAGTGGACTAACATACTCTATAACCCTCCAGATCCAGTGGACTAACATACTCTATAACCCTCCAGATCCAGTGGACTAACATACTCTATAACCCTCCAGAACCAGTGGACTAACATACTCTATAACCCTCCAGATCCAGTGGACTAACATACTCTATAACCCTCCAGATCCAGTGGACTAACATACTCTATAACCCTCCAGAACCAGTGGACTAACATACTCTATAACCCTCCAGAACCAGTGGACTAACATACTCTATAACCCTCCAGATCCAGTGGACTAACATACTCTATAACCCTCCAGAACCAGTGGACTAACATACTCTATAACCCTCCAGAACCAGTGGACTAACATACTCTATAACCCTCCAGATCCAGTGGACTAACATACTCTATAACCCTCCAGAACCAGTGGACTAACATACTCTATAACCCTCCAGAACCAGTGGACTAACATACTCTATAACCCTCCAGATCCAGTGGACTAACATACTCTATAACCCTCCAGAACCAGTGGACTAACATACTCTATAACCCTCCAGAACCAGTGGACTAACATACTCTATAACCCTCCAGATCCAGTGGACTAACATACTCTATAACCCCCCAGATCCAGTGGACTAACATACTCTATAACCCTCCAGATCCAGTGGACTAACATACTCTATAACCCTCCAGATCCAGTGGACTAACATACTCTATAACCCTCCAGAACCAGTGGACTAACATACTCTATAACCCTCCAGATCCAGTGGACTAACATACTCTATAACCCTCCAGAACCAGTGGACTAACATACTCTATAACCCTCCAGATCCAGTGGACTAACATACTCTATAACCCTCCAGATCCAGTGGACTAACATACTCTATAACCCTCCAGAACCAGTGGACTAACATACTCTATAACCCTCCAGATCCAGTGGACTAACATACTCTATAACCCCCCAGATCCAGTGGACTAACATACTCTATAACCCTCCAGATCCAGTGGACTAACATACTCTATAACCCTCCAGATCCAGTGGACTAACATACTCTATAACCCTCCAGATCCAGTGGACTAACATACTCTATAACCCTCCAGATCCAGTGGACTAACATACTCTATAACCCTCCAGAACCAGTGGACTAACATACTCTATAACCCTCCAGATCCAGTGGACTAACATACTCTATAACCCTCCAGATCCAGTGGACTAACATACTCTATAACCCTCCAGATCCAGTGGACTAACATACTCTATAACCCTCCAGATCCAGTGGACTAACATACTCTATAACCCTCCAGATCCAGTGGACTAACATACTCTATAACCCTCCAGAACCAGTGGACTAACATACTCTATAACCCTCCAGATCCAGTGGACTAACATACTCTATAACCCCCCAGATCCAGTGGACTAACATACTCTATAACCCTCCAGATCCAGTGGACTAACATACTCTATAACCCTCCAGATCCAGTGGACTAACATACTCTATAACCCTCCAGATCCAGTGGACTAACATACTCTATAACCCTCCAGATCCAGTGGACTAACATACTCTATAACCCTCCAGATCCAGTGGACTAACATACTCTATAACCCTCCAGATCCAGTGGACTAACATACTCTATAACCCTCCAGATCCAGTGGACTAACATACTCTATAACCCTCCAGATCCAGTGGACTAACATACTCTATAACCCCCCAGAACCAGTGGACTAACATACTCTATAACCCTCCAGATCCAGTGGACTAACATACTCTATAACCCTCCAGAACCAGTGGACTAACATACTCTATAACCCTCCAGAACCAGTGGACTAACATACTCTATAACCCTCCAGATCCAGTGGACTAACATACTCTATAACCCTCCAGATCCAGTGGACTAACATACTCTATAACCCTCCAGAACCAGTGGACTAACATACTCTATAACCCTCCAGATCCAGTGGACTAACATACTCTATAACCCTCCAGATCCAGTGGACTAACATACTCTATAACCCTCCAGATCCAGTGGACTAACATACTCTATAACCCTCCAGAACCCATTGTTCCCACCACACTAAAAAACTATTTGAAGAACCCCTTTTGGTTCAAGGTCGAACCCTTTTTTTAGGTAGGTCAGTGGTTCTGGCTGGTTGAAAGACATGCTGCTCTGGAAGCCTTCATGACCACTCGGCTGCTACCCCTGGTTTTTTAAAGAAAACGGACAATTACATCGCTCTGATGGAAAGAGGAATTGGTGTGCAAAGGTTTTACAAGGCCAAATTGGATTAAGGGCGTCTGTTGTGCATTAACTTTTTGGGATTGCAGGGAATCTTTCCCAGGTGCTGAGGTATTCCAGAGACTGTGATGGGAAGGGCCAGGAGGAGAGAGGGGGTGGAGGGTGAGGTGGAGGGCTAGGGTGGAGGGGGGATCTCGTCTCCATCTCGGCAGGCGGGGGGAACAGACGAAGGCAAGAGAGAGAGGGAGAGGGTTGATACGAGTGCAGCGAAAGCCCCCCTGTCGCCACTGCAGTAAAAAGCATTACCCCCACTTGTCCCTCCTCGCACTTTTAAGAGAGGCACGAAGAACAGGGATTACAAGATCTAATTTCCAGCGAGCACTGTTCCTGAAAGTGTCTTTACGTGTCCCAAAAAAGAGCCTGCAAGTAGCTTGTTTATGTTAGTCTACTGAGAGCTGTTAAACATTTAAGTCCCGGTAACTGAAGCCAAGGGCTGGCTGTGAGTACAGTACCATGTGAGTTCCAGGCTTCTCTGGCTGAGAACAGCCTCGGGGTAGACAGGCCCCTACTGAGAAAACTTTGCATGACCTCCTGTAATGAGAACGGCAAAGTATTTCGTTCAGGGCGGGAAACCGACAACAGAACTGTTGGAGATCGTAAAATGTGTATGCCAGGCCAAGGAGGAAAAAAGCAAATATGCAGGGTTGTGTTCTTTTTCCCTCGATCGATTTGTGCTTCTTTTTTTTTTTTACGGAATGTGAAAATACAGAGATATGGGGAGTCATTTTTTTCACAGGCTGACCCAATCAAAGGGCATTCTGTTTTCAGGAAAATCCAGTTTTGTATTGGTATTATCTCTGTTCCTAGAACCATTACCCTTTCCTTATAGTACCTTTGGCAGGAACACAAGGGGGTACAGTCTTTAACACAACACAAAAACTAGTGAACAAATTACGCACAAACTGCTTGCCAAAGCTATTTCTAATACACGGAGGTCATTCTTGATGCAAGTTCCGTCAAATTAGAATTAAAAATTAAAGTTGTAAACAGAAGTACCTCTTCGTAACATTGACTTCAATAGCGACATTGTAGCTGCTACAATTACCACAACTGTGAAACAGGGAAACAGGTATTTTCAGCACCAAAGTAGCCACGCCATTACTCAATTACTCATGGTGCCACATTGACTGTGAGGCGTTCTCCAAAACAACTGTCCTCTCTGTCCAGTCCACACAGCTAACAACCAAACAGCCTCGCTTTCTCTCTGTATTCAAAGCCATCTGATTGAATGGGACCAAACAGTCCAGCATGGGGTTAAGGTGGGCCGTGACGGAAACAGAAATATTATGATAGATGCTGTCCGCCCGACCAGTCCCAGCTGGTTCTGGGTATTTAATAAACATGTAAACACTCTAGTTTCCCTCATTAGGTGATTGCAAAAGCCCATGCTGTCCATAAATCAAGGGCCAGGTTATCAAGGCCTGTGATCTTAACTGTACAGGGCGCCCAGCTGTCTATGCGATAGAGACTGGGAACAGCAGGCTACAAAGAATTCAATTCCTCCAACATTTTCTCTCATCTTTAACTCAAAGGGTACACACGACAGTCAAAGGTAAACAGAAATAGATAGTGGAACAAAAATAAATGGTTTGTTTGGTATATGTGACAGATTCTAGATGACGGCATGGAAAAAAGTAAAACGTCTACTGGGTTCTATGGATTACTAGCATAGTTGAATCATGTTACCTTGCTCAACAGGCTGGTTAGATGTTATTCTGTTTCTTAAAGCATAAGGAGTGTAAACTCCAGAGGTTCCGTAGTGAGTGAAAGACGAATGTAAGAGAATGAGAAACGGCTGTATGTTCACTCTACCTCTCTGTTGTCCTCCTAGGTTAATACATGCTGAGTTCATGCACATTATCATTCTCCTATTTCCTAATGTAAAACAAACTTGAAAGGTTATGTACTGTACATGCTAAATGATACTGAAGCTTCACTCTGCTTTTCGGAATAAGCTCTCCTGCTCAAGGTTAGTTCAGTACAATTAATGAGTGTCTTCCACTGTACGTGACATGGCTAATTTACAGATATGTTTTTAAAAACATACTTTTTTTTATAGATATATGTTTATATACAATACCAGTCAAATGTTTGGACACACCTACTCATTCCAGGGTTTTTCTTTATTTTTACTATTTTCTACATTGTAGAATAATAGTGAAGACATAAAAACTATTAAATAACCCATATGGAATAATGTATTAAACAAAAGAGTGTTAAACAGATCAAAATATATTTTTTATTTGAGATTCTTCAAAGAAGCCACCCTTCGCCTTGATGACAGCTTTGCGCACTCTTGGCATTCATAAAGGTACCCATAAGCCATAATTTCGAATGCAAAAAACACAAATGTGAAAAATTGGTGTATTTAGCGTTTTGGAAATAATCTCTTCATTTAAATATTCTCAATGCTGTCAGGTACGAGAACATCTTCAGCCAAAGAGGGAATATAGTATATCTAATTGATCAGCATTCTAGATGCTGTCCAAAATTATGTGAGAAAAAAAAAACAATGAATCAAAAAGTGGCATTTTGTGAAATAACATATTGCGAAGTCAAACAACTCAGGGCAGCACATTGGGATCGACTAGTACTAATATCAAACAAACCACAAATGTTCAAATATCATTACGTTTAGTAATTTAGTTCCATTTCTGTTCAATTCATTAATTCCTGTTTGTCAAACATGCTTTCTCCTCACACAAAACACCAGAACTACAAAAAGGAACTGGACTGGATTCTCCCCATGTAGTTTGGCAGAAGAAGCCTGAACATTCCTCTCCTTAGCTGGTGCTGCTATGTCATGCTGTCTTTTCAGGCCTCGGGTATTGTGTGTGTTGCCTTCAGGGACGAACTACAGATACTGCCTCAAAGAGATCTCAAAGCAACACCCCTGTCATAAAAATCCTGTGAAGGATGATTTTATGGAAAACACATGGTTGTTTGAGCTGAGAATCTTTATGGATGCACCTTTTATTCATCCCACTCCTCCATACGTACGCATATAACTTTTCATACAACATCTAGATAAAATAGTAGTAGGAGATGTAGAGTCTATACATATGTTACGATGATTGGTATGTATCTTTTCCAAGTATCTCTTTCGCATGTCATCGTGTCTTTGTGATGCGAGAACAGACTCAGCATTGCAGTTCAACAGTCCTAAATCAAATAAATCATGTATGCTTGACTTGCTTTGGATAACTGCATGCTCCGGTTTGGTAAAGGCATTTATGACCAGAGACCTTGTATTTATCATGAGTAAAACTATGTTTGAATCTGGCATGAAAGACAGTTCTATCTTGTGTCCTTGTTACTTCTTGAACCACCCTCATTGTAGCAATACGGACACATTTCTCGGGGCTTGAATTATGTAAGTGTAATTGTTGTATTGTTTAGTTGATGGCCGAGCACAGATGCAGCTGAAACGGAGAGTTAGGATTCTAATCTAGGCTCCGCTCATTTCTCACCTAATGCCTTGGAGAGATTCTGGTCGAAACAAAACCACTGGGATTTGAACTTGTGCCAGACACGCTGGAGTGAGGGCTGATTGCACACAGTCAAAGTTTGGTGAAAACCTATCAATTAAATGCATATAAAGGCAGGAAGTTTAATAAAACATTATTGTTTTTGCAAATACTACCATTCACATTTAGGAAATACTGTATTTAACATGAGTATAAAATATTAACTATTGATATGCATATCAACTGTAAACTGTCAAATGAATGACAGCTAGTCGTTATGCTTCAGATGGAGAATGGTTAGTGGGTGGCAGGGACAGAGAGAGACAGGCTGGTTGGAGCAGCATGGAGGTGAGTCTAACTGTTATTGACAAGCTGAGGAGGCCATGGCTACTCTTCACCTCTAATCAGTAAAGTCTTTAATCATGTCCATGATGGGGGAACCGCTCAACTCAACTTATTCTCCACTATTGAATTATCTCAGGTTCTGATCCCACCATATGGGGCATACTAGTTTGTGGCCACATACGACACACACAGTCATATACACACCACAGGAGGTTGGTGGCACCTTAATTGGGGAGGACAGGCTCATGGTGATGGCTGGAGCAGAATGAGTGGAGTGATATCAAGCACATGGTTTCCATGGTTTCCATGTGTTTGATGCCATTCCATTTGCTATGTTCCAGACATGACTATGATCCGTCCTCCCCTCAGCAACCTCCACTGATACACATGTGCATATGCACGCACGCAGGAACACACATGCATCACACACACACACACGTTACACACACACACATGCAACACACACACACACACTTACTGTTTCTCAGCGAGGAAATGCAGTAAATATTATCTCACACTGGGGCAGTATGTAATGTGTCTTATTTGGGCCCTGCTGGAGTGAGGAAGCAAAGAATATCCTGGCAACATATTTAACCTATTCAGGCAGGATGATGTCATGATTAGCAGAGGAAATTAGGATCCCTGCTAAACCTAAACACCCTGAGGCAGTCGAGCCTCTGCCCTGGCAGGCAGATGGCTGGAGACAGAGAGAGAGAGAGAGAGAGAGAGAGAGAGAGAGAGAGAGAGAGAGAGAGAGAGAGAGAGAGAGAGAGAGAGAGAGAGAGAGAGAGAGAGAGAGAGAGAGAGAGAGAGAGAGAGAGAGAGAGAGAGAGAGAGAGAGAGAGAGAGAGAGAGAGTAAGAGAGAGAGAGAGACATATTTCTGACCCGCAGAGCTGAGATCAAAGCACAGCGCCACTCGGCTGACACGTAGGGGCACACTTCAGGGGGATGTGTGTGTCAGCCAAACTCCAGGAATCTCCGCCATCCACCTCCTACCTCAGCCAGCCCCCATGTCAAACATAATGTTCCATTAGAGATATGTGGTCCCATCTCATCCCTCTCTCCCAGGCCCACAACACCACACACTCCCCTGCTCACACATCACCCGTCCTCCCCTCCTCCCTCTATCTCCCCACCAAACACCCACTTCCCTTTCAACTCTGAACCCCTGTCCGCTAAATAAACCAGGCTGCGATGCTCCATCCGCTTTCTTACCTTCCCTCCGATGAGAGAGAGAGAGAGGTGATGAGGTGAAGGAGACAGAGAGCAGAGAGGGAAGAATCATGGCGCTCCGCTCCACACACATGCTGATGCTTACTCACGGGGCTCCCTCCACGGTACACAGAGAGACTTTTATATCCACATACTCACGTGTAGCCCCATCTCACCATGCCAAAACCACAGGGCTTCTAAACGTTCCAAATGGGAGGGTGTGATGATGAAGGGGTGATGTATGGTTCCTGTTTGGTATGTTTTGGGAGAGGGCACTGTCTGCCATGGCTGGGACATGACTTGTAATGACTCCTCATGCCTTCCATTGTAATTACTGGGGCTCTTCTTCACTCTGGAGAGGCTCCAAGACACGCACAAGATCCTCAGTCAGCAGAGGGCAAAGCCAGGCCCTGGGAGTGCACATGATTGTTCCTCTAGCCTAGCATCACATCACTGGGTGTTTTCCCAGTCCCATGTGCATGATGGATGACATTATTATTATTTTATTTTTTTCAGGTCCTCCACAGCGTTGGGAGATACTTAGGCTGCTTGGCAGGAAAGTCCCTGGTCTGTTTTCTGCATCATTAGGGGTGCACACGATTTACCTCTGAGGTCATGTCCCCAATGTGAACCGTGAATCAGTGGAAGGACAATCAGGTGTACACTTAGTTAATAAGCTACTGTACTCACAGGAGGCGTACAGCTAGTTAAAAGGCTACTGTTGTCACACAAATGACATCTGCTAGTTTAACCCAGACTCATATCTCAAGGCAATTCTCACAATATGGTCTGGTTATAGCAGGTGACTTAATAATGTGACTATAAGTTGTTGTATAATTACTTTGGGTTTATTTGGGTTCTCACTGCAGAACTAACAATTAATGACAATATAACATGAACATATGTGAGGAACTTACATCACTATCTTTTTTGACCGTCCCAAATAAAAAGGTCATGTTAGTGGATAAATCTCTGAGCTTGACTACAATGCACTAGAACTACATGTTAAGCATTTGATTAAATGCAATTTGGGTTTGCAAGTTAAGGTTACGGCCACATCTCCCCATACACCACACAAATCACTTTGTTTCCCCATCTTCCCTTTGCCCCTCTACAGTGTGTTCAAACAAGCCTTGCCTGAGGCCAGCAGGACAGTGAGGGAATCACTTCAAAAGGTTTAAAGGCTCACATTTCCTCCCCTCACGACACATAACTCACCCTGCCCTGTCACCTTCACAGCGTGGAATATGTTCTCGCCCCAAACTAAAACAAACAATACATAATTCTCCATCAACATTGTCTCCAACAGATAGAACACGGAGTCCAGGAGTGAGGCGAAGACAGGTGAAGACCTAAGCAGCCAATCAAATCTCTCTAGGGGCGGAGTCACCTCAGGTGTTAGGCATTTCAATTAGAAAATGATTTACGATGTGAAAAACCAAGTTCACTGACTTCTTCTGTAAATAACAAAGATTTTTTTTTGCAGTAGTAATGATTTAGCACTTTAACAGGGTAATGACTTAACAGTTTATTGAGCAAGGTTAGTAGGCCTTTATATTTTCAGAATATAGCCTACATAGGACACATATATACAGTAACTTGAGGCACACAAGAGGCTATAACATTAAGCCATGATGGCAGAGCAGCTGTAGCGTTTCAGAAGAGCAATGAGCTCCTCTGTTATTACATCAAAGGGAGAGCTTGTCTGTAATGTGACTGATGTTGGCTTGAGTCTGCTACACTGATCTCCAGGGAAAATATTTAAGCGGTACTGATCTTAAACATTCGGGGGCGGTCATTACGTTTTAGCTTTCTAGCATATGCATTATTTCCCTCACTAAATTATAACAAAAAAAATTGAAGTAAAAGTCCTAACGTGTTACTGAAGTGTGCAGCAGTGCAGAATCGTCCTGCTTCCCTTTGTGTTTGCCTGTTCAATATGGATCCACTTCAGTGTGACACCCAACTCCCTAACTACAGGCCATCATCAAGAGTGACTTGATCCTCAGTGGAAGCAAAGCTCTGAAGCCCCACGCTGCTCAGCATCCTGAGTTTGTTCAGGCCAGACCCCTGACTTCCTCTTCCTGTAAAGAAGGAGGGATGATGGGAAAGGGGGAGGAGGTGTATGGGGGTGTATGGCACAGGATGACCCCCTCTCAGCCTCACCAATTTTACCTGACCTCTGGATGAGCTCTGACTGGGAACTAATTATTTTGGCACATGCAGCTCTGGAAGCCATTTTCCGTCAATGAGCGAGAGTGATTGGGCCTTGTTGTGGCCCATGAGTGGCTGATCTGTCAGTCAGACCAATTGGGCAGAGGATGGAAGAGGACGGTGTGTTTGGAGTTAGCTGGGCTGGCTAGGCTGGGCTGGGCCGGGGTGGGCAGGAGGTGGGGGCCTAGGAGGGGCGGGGCCACTGGTGTCAGGGATGATTAGAGGAGCCGCCTGCCTGGGCCCCAGACACAGCACACATCACACACACACACCAGACACAGGCGGGTGCCAAGGGGCCTCACGGGGAAGCAATCTGCAGACAATGATCTCATCAGGGGCCGAGTGGTCAGATGTGACAGCGGGGCGGGGGCGGGGCAACGGTTCCTTGGGATTCAGGCTTAGGAGCCTCTCCATGAATTCTAATGGGAGGGAGAGGCTGAGGAGGGAGACTTAGGAGGGATTTCTCGTTGATTTACTGCAGATTCCTTGCTAGAGAGTAGTGCTGCCAGTACTGTCAGAAAATTACCTTGGCCGGAGCTCCCTCCTAATAAGGAAAAAGGAAAAGGATCTAATATCTCAGGAACCCACTTTTTGTCAGAAAATCACAGAGAGCTTTTTGGAAGATGTGACATGGCTGCCAAGTGTAATTTCTCTCCAACACACTACTGTAGCATGGCTCTGCCGTTAGCACTTCAAAAGCCCACATGATCACACTCACTGCGATTATATAAGACAATACTGTCATTCCTGGTCAAACTTTAATCAAATAGGAATTTAATTCACCTCTGAAAGACTCAGGAGGTAACCAATAGAAAGAATTTTAATGTGAGAAAGTATTTTGAGGTGATTTACTAAGTAAAATTGGGAGAGGTGACGTACTGTAGTGTTGAGATGTCCTGGTTAGAAGGGAAACTATAGCACATTGTTGAAGATGTGGTTTGGGGAATGTGAAGACACATGCTTGTAGTTTTGACAACATGTTGATCAGAGACCAAAAGAGCCAGCATATGACTTACAGTTAGCATAACAGTTCCTTGATTTTAGAGAATGGCGCCAGTGGGGATGGCCGCCGTTTTACAGGCTCCTGAACTCTGCATTGTTGGTTAAGGGTTCGTGAGTAAGCATTTCACGGTAAGGTCTACACCTGTTGTATTCAGTGCATGTGACAAATAATTATTTTATTTTATTTCATATTGTCTACTCTACCTGCATTATTCATGCATTAATTAACCAGATGTATTATAATGAGTGGGAACAATTCAAGCCGCAAAGGATGTGCTTAAAATTATAAGAACATTTGAAAGTCATACAATGCCAAACATACCTGGAACCTGATGACCGCTGGCACACCTAAGCCACAGACATAGGGGTGGGGTGACAGGTCCTGGAGAGATCTGAGCATGTGTTTGCGTGTCCTCTGTATGCGCATGTGTGCATGTGTGTGTCTGCCGTGTATGTGTCTGTGTTCCTGTGTGTGTGCATGCCTGTCTTTGTGTATGTGTGTGTCTTGTCACGTGATGTGTGTTGAAGTTGTCTGGGTGATTCCTCTGGGCTGTAAAGTGGGCGCCATGGCTCTCCTACAACCCTGAGGAGCTGTCAGTCAGAGACATGAAATATTCAGCAGGCCCTTATCTCCTGCACCGGGGGGCGCTGGGCCGAGTGAAGGCGCCAAACTACCTACCTACCTCTCTCTCTCTGTCTCTCTTTCTCTATCTCTCTCGGTCAATCTGTTTCTCTCTTTCTACCGTTTTTCTCTGACTTTTCTCTCTCTGACTGTCAGTCTCTCTTAATACCTATGTTTTTATTTCTCTCTCTATTTCTCCCTTTGTGGCTTCAGGGCATTAGGAGAGATGTGGTGTGGCAGTAGCAGTGGCCTGGGCACATTCAGCCAGGCAGTGTGTGTGTGAGATCCCTCCACCACAGACTGCCACCGCGGAGCAAAAACAACAGCCTGAGGTGAGCAGATAAAGGCAGCATGCCTCCCTCCCTCCCTCTTCTTGTTCCCCCCTCTCTATCTCTCTCTCCCTCTCTCTACCTCCCTCCATTTCAATTTCAATGTAAGCGCTTTATTGGCATAGGAAACATATGTTAACAAAGCAAGTGAAGTAGATAATAGTTAAAGTACAAAAGGGAAAATAAATAAACATAAATACGGGTTGTATTTACAACAGTGTTTGTTCTTCCTGTGCAGATTGTTCTAGTTCCCCAATTTTTTGATACTGTATATATGTTGAAGAGGGTGGGGCTTAAGATGGATCCCTGTCTCACCCCACAGCCCTGTGAAATGAAATGTGTGGGTTTTTTGCCAATTTTAACCACACATTTGTTGTTTGTGTACATGGATTTTATCATGTTGTATGTTTTTCCCCCAACACCACTTTCCATCAATTTGTATAGCAGACCCTCATGCCAAATTGAGTCAAAAGCATTTTTGAAATCAACAAAGCATGAGAAGACTTTGCCTTTGTTTTGGTTTGTTTGTCAATTAGGGTGTGCAAGGTGAATACGTGGTCTGTCGTACGGTAATTTGGTAGAAAGCCATCTTGACATTTGCTCAGTACATTGTTTTCACTGAGGAATGTACGAGTCTGCTGTCAAAGATAATGCAGAGGATTTTCCCAAGATTGCTGTTGACGCATATCCCAAGGTAGTTATTGGGGCCAGATTTGTCTCCACTTTTGTGGATTGGGGTGATCAGTCCTTGGTTCCAAATATTGGAGAAGATGCCAGAGCTAAAGATGATGTTAAAGAGTTTAAGTATAGCCAATTCTAATTTGTGGTCTGTATATTTTATAATTTCATTGAGGACACCATCAACACCACATGCCTTTTTGGGTTGGAGGGTTTGTATTTTGGCCTGTAGTTCATTCAACGTATTTGGACAATCCAGTAGGTTCTGGTAGTCTTTAATAGTTCATTCTAAGATTTGTACCAGTCAATACCAGTCAAAAGTTTGGTCACACCTACTCATTTTTCTTCATTTTTACTATTTTCTACATTGTAGAATAATGGTGAAGACATTGCAACTATGAAATAACACATATGGAATCATGTAGTAACCAAACAAATCAAAATATATTTTATATTTGAGATTCTTCAAAGTAGCCACCCTTTGCCTTGATGACAGCTTTGCACACTCTTGGCATTCTCTCAACCAGCTTCATGAAGTAGTCACCTGGAATGCATTTCAATTAACAGGTGTGCCTTGTTGAAAGTAATTTTGTGGAGTTTCTTTCCTTTTTAATGCGTTTTAGCCAATCAGTTATGTTGCAACAAGGTAGGGGTGGTATACAGAAGATAGCCCTATTTGGTAAAAGCCCAAGTCCATATTATGGCAAGAACAGCTCAAATAAGCAAAGAGTGACAGTCCGTCATCACTTTAAGACATGAAGGTCAGAACTTTGAATGTTTCTTTAAGTGCAGTCACAAAAACCATCAAACGCTATGATGAAACTGCCTGTCATGAGGACCGCCACCAGAAAGGAAGACCCAGAGTTACATCTACTGGAGTGGATAGGTTCATTAGAGTTACCAGACTCATACATTTCTGCCCAAATAAATGCTTTACAGAGTTCAAGTAACAGACACATGTCAACATTAACTGTTCAGAGGAGACTGCGTGAACCGGACCTTCATGGTCGAATTGCTGGAAAGAAACCACTACGAAAGGACACTAATAATAAGAAGAGACTTGCTTTGTCCAAGAAACACGAGAAATGGACATAGACCAGTGGAAATCTGTCCTTTGGTCTGGAGTCCAAATTTGAGATTTTTGGTTTTTGGTAGATAGATAAATAGATAGATAGATAGATAGATAGATAGATAGATAGATAGATAGATAGATAGATAGATAGATAGATAGATAGATAGATAGATAGATAGATAGATAGATAGATAGATAGATAGATTGTACTGTTAGCTAGCTAGCTAATGTTAGCTGGCTGACTCGCTAGTAAACGTTACGTGTATGATCTGTGTAGTAATATTATTCGTATCTCAGTGTCATTTGCATTGCTAGTTATAGCCTCATGTTAGCTAGCTAACATTGAACCTAGTTGGTTAGGTATCTGCAGATTCATGCAGGGTAGTAACATTATGAGTTGGGATTATGGTTCATTGTTTAGCTAGCTATCTACATGTCTAAACAAAAGACTCCACTATGCAGTTAAACCTTTCAATAGAATGTTCATGATGTCACTGCGACAACTGTCAATAGACGTAGCTGGTAATTTCGGTCTGGCAATCTACTCCGATTTCAGAGCATGTGTGACGAATTTACATAAGATCAACACCTGTTGAATATGGCCGGTGTTAGTAAATGTTGGCAAAAAAGCGTAATTAAATTGTTGCCAGCAGCACAGTTGCAGTCACCAACTCTCTGGATAACATATAAACAGCTTAACCAGCTCTGCTAGGGCGAGTAAAATGGTCAGAGGGAGCTAGCCAACGTTAGCCAGTTAGCTGGTGTGCTTGACTACTGTTGTTAGGTTAGAACACTTGGATCAACCCTACTCCTTGGCCAGAGCGTCCAGTGTGCGCTCTGAACACTCTGAGAGCAAACCGCTCTGAATTTACAAACTGCTAATCTGACAACATTCTGAGTTTACGAACGCCCATAGCACACTCTGGCACTCCAGATTAAATTGACGAACACACCCGTAGTATAAACCAGCCTTTAGTCTTGAAATCTTTGGTTGTTTAGTTCATGGCCTCACATGTGAATCCTTAAAGAGATGGGTGGGGCTAAGGCTTTTGAGGGCGAGAACAATGCTGAATGGGTGTAGACGAAGAAGAGCTCTCCAGTAGGTATACCAAAACACTCCATGGCCATTTTCTCAAAAGTTTATCAACTTTCAAAGCAGAATTACTTTCCCATTGTGCCTCAACTGCAGTGCATGATATAAAATGTTATAGCTCTGAGTCTCTACTTTTATCCAATGTAAAAAACACCATTTCAAATTTTCCTACATAAGAACGAATCGAGACGGTCGGTTACATATAGCAGTTAAGGCAGTATGCGCTTAGTGCTCAAACCCAGGAGAGTCTATGGATGGCACCACCATTAGTCCAATCTCACTGAGCCCCTACCCTCTGTGGAACACTCAGGCCCAGGGTGCCGGAATTACACCCAGTACCCAGCACCCAGCACCCAGCACCCAGCGAGACAACAGATCGATGGGCCGATTTGGCGGCTCTTCCCTGTATTGATAGAGCCACTTGGGCTCCAGAAGTGGCCATTAATCCCAGCAGTTTATCAGCCACAGGACCCTGCCGGCTGCAATCTAGACACATCTACATCTACACACACACACAAACACACACAAACACAGACACACAGGCAGCTACCCACTTGCACACATACACACACAGATGCAGGCATGAATGTGCGCACACACACACGCACGCGCATTCAGACACCCACACATGCACATGGACAAACACACACACACACACACACACACACACACACACACACACACACACACACACACACACACACACACACACACACAAACACACACACACACACACACACACCCTTCACCCCAGCCCAACTCTCATCCCTTTTCCAGAACACGGCGTCAATTGCATTACCTCGGGTGTTAGTGTGGCTATAGAGTTGCCTTGTTTTAGCCGCGCGGCTGTAACCGTATCCAGTGGCCTGCTTGGCCCGGGCTGCTATAGCAGACAGTGAGTCTGACCGGAGCGTGGCATTGATTCTAACGGGCTTTTTAGGGCCTTAATGATGGGAATCTGTTCACACCTCTCTTGTCACACCTAATTAAGCTGCAGAAAAAATGACTCCATTCACACTGGATCATGTTACCTTTCTCCCCTCTGTTTCCATTTCTTCTCAACCCACACCAACACCAGCATCCAGCCCAGCTCCCAGCCCAGCATCCAGCCGAGCTCCCAGCCCAGCTCCCAGCTCCCAGCTCAGCTCCCAGCCCAGCATCCAGCCCAGCTCCCAGCCCAGCATCCAGCCCAGCTCCCAGCCCAGCTCCCAGCCCAGCTCCCAGCCCAGCTCCCAGCTCCCAGATCCCAGCTCCCAGCTCAGCTCCCAGTCCAGCATCCAGCCTAGCTCCCAGCCCAGTTCCCAGCCCAGCTCCCAGCTACCAGCCCAGCTCCCAGCCCAGCTCCCAGTCCAGCTCCCAGTCCAGCTCCCAGCCCAGCTCCCAGCCCAGCTCCCAGCCCAGCTCCCAGTCCAGCTCTCAGCCCAGCTCCCAGTCCAGCTCTCAGCCCAGCTCCCAGCCCAGCTTCCAGCTCCCAGCCCAGCTCCCAGCTCAGCTCTCAGCCCAGCTCTCAGCCCAGCTCCCAGTCCAGCTCTCAGCCCAGCTCCCAGTCCAGCTCTCAGCCCAGCTTCCAGCTCCCAGCCCAGCTCCCAGCCCAGCTCTCAGCCCAGCTCCCAGCCCAGCTCCGAGCCTAGCTCCGAGCCCAGCGCCCAGCCCACCTCCCAGCCCAGCTTCCAGCCCAGCTTCCAGCCCAGCTTCCAGCCCAGCTAGCCATAAACAGAATGGGACTCTGGAGCCACTACCATTTCTCCAGATATTTTTATCTCCAAGCAGTTTCCGTTGAGCAACACCCTGTTCGGTTGAAACGATTGCCCAATTTCCTCCTAAACTGTCAACTGTAACAGCTGTATTGTCTCTATTCAAATTCTTCCATGGGTGATTCACTTGGAGATAAAGGCCTCGCCCCACCCTCCACTCAGGGATGTTTGTGTACATATGCTTTTAGAAGGGCACTTAACTTGCAGGGTTAGCTCTATAACCCGATAATGGCTGGGCGAGTGAAGGCAATGGTTCCTGTGACTTTAGATCAACAGATAGATAGATACCTTTACTTGCGTCTGGGGCTGGGCCATAGGAGTGTGAGCGTGGCTGTGTGGAGGCACAAACACATTATGTACTGTGTTCTATAAAGATGCTTGTTAGTTTTTGGATGAATGGTGTCTGTCTGATGCAAAGGAGCCCTAGTAAATATTGACTAACTGCTTCGCTTTGCATTGCTTTGCTTCTTCCTTCCCTTTGCTATCACCCTATTCTTGGGTTGCAGTTGTTCATCTAGGAGAGTTTACCATCACTAAGGGCAGTTCATATGTGGTCAACGTGGGAGAGTTGAATCATACTGTATACAAGAGTTCAAAGATACGGCAGTGTCTACAAAGTAGGGTTCAGAAGGCAGTCTAGTTGGAGATGGCAAACTACAGCTACTGCTTATGGCAAAAAGTATATACAGTTTACTGCATGTTAACAGCTCAGCCAATGGGTGCTTCTGCATGAACACATACAAGGAACCTTTCAGCATTTCTTTTGGGGTCCCAGTACATGGTAAGCTGTCAGCACTCAGACAAATGTGAAACTTGATACCTGGTGCACATGACAAGATGCTAGACTTCTCAACATGTGGATGTACAGTACATGTGTACAGTGCAGTCTGTGTGTATGTGTGTTTGAGTGTGTGGTGTCATCCGTCGGTGTCAGCTAACCTGACACCAACACTGGTTGATATATGGGCGAACGAGACGTTATGATTGGTTGAAATGCACCAACGACAGTTCGGGGCTTGACCGTAGCTTCAACCCTTCTCCCCTACAATGCAGGATGAGGAAAACTCTCAGCTTGAGAAGATACTCAGCTTCCATTGACAGATACAAATGCATCAGGCCTGCAGCTATCATTAAACTTTTCATTCACCAACAAAGGCTGCCATTAAACCAGGGATGGAGACTTAGATAAATAGTCATGCACGGAGCAGGGAAAGGGTAAAAGAGGCTGTGTATGTGTGTGTGTGTGTGTGTGTGTGTGTGTGTGTGTGTGTGTGTGTGTGTGTGTGTGTGTGTGTGTGTGTGCATGCGCTTACATTTGGGTGTGTGTGCGCCATGTGGGCTTCCATGTGTGTGTGAGTGTGGTTATGTGTGTGTGCTTGCATGTGTGTGTGTGTTAGAAAGGGAGGGCATGGTGGGGACATGACTCGTGGAGGGCGAACTCGTCCAAGTTCACACTCAACGTGAAGCGGCCCTAAGACACTTCGGCCTGATCAATTGAGAGACTGTTTGGAGAGTGGAGAGTGTCCAACAGATGTTCCTGATTGTGTGGCTTGTCTTTCCCAAGATGTGAAATGCCTGGCTTGAGGCAGAAAGCTCACAGCACACGCCTTACATTACTTTTTGACCCTCTGGAGGCGTAAAGCTTTGCCTCACCACTCCCATTAGTCATCTAGTTACAGTCTACAGTAAAGTTAATACTGTATTTCAAAGAAAGCAATGACGCGTCTTTAATCATTATAATACTTATACTGAAATTAAATTCAACTACTTGAACATAATCATCTCATAAGCAATATGTGATTGACTGGTCGAGATGATTTGAGATGGCCATGGTCTTTCACAAGTCCTGATTTTATCAGTGGTGTAAAAAGTACAAATTTTTCATACATGAGTAAAGGTAAATATACCTTAACAGAAAATGACTCAAGTAAAAGTAAAAATCACCCAGGAAAATACAGTCGTGGCCAAAAGTTTTGAGAATGACACAAGTATTGGTCTCCAAAAAGTTTGCTGCTTCAGTGTTCTTAGATCTTTATGCCAGTAGTTACTATGGCACACTGAAGTATAATTACAAGTATTCCATAAGTGTCAAAGGATTTCATTGACAATGACATTCAGTTTATGCAAAGAGTCAATATTTGCAGTGTTGACCCTTCTTTTTCAAGACCTCTGCAATCCGCCCTGGCATGCTGTCAATTAACTTCTGGGCCACATCCTGACTGATGGCAGGCCATACTTGCATAATCAATGCTTGGAGTTTATCAGAAGTTGTGGGTTTTTGTTTGTCCACCTGCCTCTTGAGGATCGACCACAAGTTCTCAATGGGATTAAGGTCTGGGGAGTTTCCTGGCCATGGACCCAAAATGTCGATGTTTTGTTCCCAGAGCCACTTAGTTATCAATTGTGTCTTATGGCAAGGTGCTCCATCATGCTGGAAAAGGCATTGGTCGTCACCAAACTGATCTTGGATGGTTGGGAGAAGTTGCTCTCGGAGGATGTGTTGGTACCATTCTTTATTCATGGCTGTGTTCTTAGGCAAAATTGTGAGTGAGCACACTCCCTTGGCTGAGAAGCAACCCCACACATGAATGGTCTGAGGATGCTTTACTGTTGGCATGACACAGGACTGATGATAGCGCTCACCTTGTCTTCTCCAGACAAGGTGTTTTCCGGATGGCCCAAACAATCGGAAAAGGGATTCATCAGAGAAAATGACTCTACCCCAGTCCTCAGCAGTCCAATCCCTGTACCTTTTGCAGAATATCAGTCTGTCCCTGATGTTTTTCCTGGAGAGAAGTGGCTTCTTTGCTGCCCTTCTTGACACCAGGCCATCCTCCAAAAGTCTTCGCCTCACTGTGCGTGCAGATGCACTCACACCTGCCTGCTGCCATTCCTGAGCTCTGCACTGGTGGTGCCCCGATCCCGCAGCTGAATCAACTTTAGGAGACGGTCCTGGCGCTTGCTGGACTTTCTTGGGCGCCCTGAAGCCTTCTTCACAACAATTGAACCTCTCTCCTTGAAGTTTTTCATGATCCGATAAATGGTTGATTTAGCTGCAATCTTACCAGCAGCAATATCCTTGCCTGTGAAGCCCTTTTTGTGCAAAGTAATGATGACGGAACGTGTTTCCTTGCAGGTAACCATGGTTGACAGAGGAAGAACAATGATTTCAAGTACCACCCTCCTTTTAAAGCTTCCAGTCTGTCATTCTGACTCAATCAGCATGACAGAGTGATCTCCAGCCTTGTCCTTTTCAACACTCCTACCTGTGTTAACGAGACAATCACTGACATGATGGCAGCTGGTCCTTTTGTGGCAGGGCTGAAATGCAGTGCAAATGTTTTTTCATGGCAAAGAGGGACTTTGCAATTAATTGCTATTCATCTGATCACTCTTCATGACATTCTGGAGTATATGCAAATTGCCATCATCAACACTGAAGCAGCAAACTTTGTGGGGACCAATACTTGTGTCATTCTCAAAACTTTTGGCCACGACTGTACTACTTGAGTAAAAGTCTAAAAGTACTTAAGTACAGCGGTGGAAAAAGTACTCAAGATAGATAGATAGATAGATAGGTACTTTATTGATCCCCCGGGGGGGAAATTTCATTGTCAAGCAGCTACAACAAAACACAGGGCAGGTGCAAAATGCCACAACGAAAGTACACAAAAGACAGATACACGGTACATGATACATAGAGCGGCAGTATGAAAAAGTATAGAACTACAAGATATCTGGAGTGCAAAAAAAAAGCTATAAAAAGGACATTGCATAGTATGGGTGGTTGGCTGAATATGTACACTATACGTTGGTGGATGTTGGATGGTTAACTATACTCTACAGGTCGATGGCAGAGAAATACTTCAGTAGCTAAAAATGCGTATGATATGAGTGAGGGTAATAATAGTTTACTTAATAGACAGACTGGGTAAATGAACAGGTAAGTGAAAATTTTGCATGGTTAAATTAGCTGTACAGTTAGGTATACAGTTATATTTACAGATAAGTGAATACTTGCATGTTTACACAAACTGTACAGGTAAATGACAGGAAGAGATACTTTAATAGCTAAATGTGTGTATGATATCATTTGGGGTAATAATAGTAATTCCCTTAAAATACAGTCCTTAGTGCGCAGGGTTTAATTACAGACAACTGCACTTATTGCACATTCGATATACTAAAAGCAATGAGAAAAGGTGCAACTGGCAGGATACTAATATGCATTCCTGAGTGAATGCCTACGTCCAATAATTACTTACAATATTGCATGTGATATAATATAACAACTGTACATGAGTATGTATATACAGACCTGTATGAATAAATAGGTCCTGAGTGGATGAGTGCTGACGGACCAGAGTTACTCACGGATGGATGCATAATTGTTAAACTAGGTCCTAGCACCCCAACAGTTCCAGATCTATGTTGCCGACGGCACGGCACCCCGGTGAGGCATTATACAGTCTCATAGCCGCCGGCAGGAAGGACCTCCTGTAGCGCTCTCTGGCACACCGTGGTGGGATCAGTCTGTGACTGAAAGTGCTCCTCTGCGTCATAACCATAGCGTGCAGAGGGTGGGTGACGTTGTCCATGATGGCCAGCAGTTTGGCCAGGATCCGTCTCTCCGCCACCTCCTCTAGAGTGTCAAGGCTCATCCCCAGGACAGAGCTAGCCTTCCTGATCAGCTTATTTACCCGAGAAGCATCACCGGCTTTGATGTTTGCTCCCCAGCACACCACTGCAAAAAAGATGGCACTGGCCACCACAGACTGGTAGAAGGTATGCAGTAGTTTACTGCACACGTTGAAGGACCTGAGCCTCCTCAGAAAGTAGAGTCGGCTCTGGCCCTTTTGGTACAGGGCCCCGGTGTTACCAGCCCATTCCAGTCTGTTGTCCATTGTCATACCTGAGTAAAAGTAAAAAGTAAAAGTAAATGCAATACATCAAAATCCTTATATTAAGCAAACCAGATAGCACACTTTTTTTTTTTACGGACGGACAGGGGCACAGCCAACACTGCATTTATAAATGCAGTATTTGTGTTTAGTGAGTAGGGATGACAAGGCGTTATATTGATAGGTGTGTGAATTGGACCATAATTCTGTCCTGCCTGAACATTAGAAATGTAATGTGTACTTTCTGGTGTCAGGGAAGGTGTATGGGAGTAAAAAGTACATACTTTCTTTAGAATTGAATTGGAATAAAAGTAAAAGTTGTCAAATAGTAAAGTACAGATACAACAAAAAACTTCTTACATAGTACTTCAAAGTATTTTTACTTAAGTACTTTACACCACTGGTTTTTATGTACATATCTAAAGTGATTTCCTTCTTCTTAATATAATTGTTTGCAGTTTCATATAGTGGTAATGTAATCTGAAATGGAAGGAATCTAAAGTCTATTAATATATATATCATTTCATGTCATTATTATTGTCACTGATAATGAGACGGTCCAGCAGTTGTCCTTTACCTCTACACAATCTCTCTCCAGACCCTAACCACTGCACTACAGAGACCTCAGCTCATCATGAAGGCCCTAATCATCTCTCAACAGAACACACAATAACAGCAATTTGCTGTCCTGCATTTTTCCAATGAAAGACACAAAAAAAATGATTTGAACCATGATAGGTAAGCCAATCCCCCTGGGGCAACTAAACAAAGGATTTCAATACCCCCTTTGAAAATAGAGGCCAAGTAACAAAGGCATCTTTTGCAATCGCCCACTGTAATGAGAAGCTTTTATAAGAAACACATTGTCAGAGCAGAACAAGTCATTTACAATCGCCTGCCTGTTTCCCCTGGACAGCTAAAACAATCTGCTAATAAGCATGGGCGATGGTTAACCACCAATCTATCTATTAAGGTCAATGGCTACAGAGGAAGTGATAGAATGAACAACATGCTTCCAAATACCGTACCCATGCTTTCCACTCTGTACCATGCCTGATCTGGGTTTGCGCTCGTAGCATAATACGTCATTTCTTTTATTCTCCAATGAAAACGGCAATATAACGACGTGGAGAAACTGCCGTGAAAAATACTGCAACAAAGGTGTAGTCTAGCAGAAATACCCCAACAGGTTGTGTCTATGTTCATTGTAAAGATGACTAAACATCATGGGTTCAGTGCTTCTGTGTTGTGTAAATGCTCTTGACTGTGTAGAGAATACACACGTCGTACATCAGATGGATCGTGGGCTGTGGCTGCCCTGAGCTGTCTGGGAGGAATACATCAAATGGGTGGCGCCCGTGTTGACGGCGTGACGTCTTGTACTTCCTCTGACAGCTCCTGGTTTCTGTCACCTCCACGCTATTCTGCCTGGCTTCATAACCTGTTTGACTCTCCTCCTCACTAGCGGCCTCGCTCTCCGCATGCCACAGGGCTGCAACGTTACATGTCAGCTCAACTGCCGCCCGTCTGGCAACTCACTTCCAGCACTGTCACGCACTCGCATTCCAACGCACGCTTCACCCCATCACATGATTTACAGAAGAATGGCCAACTTCAGGAGACGCCGGGGGAAATCTCCCTCACTGCTCTCACGTTCTTCACTGCAGTGACATACCTGATTCATTACACCTCCCTAAACTCCCTAACCTGGTACAAACTGTATGTTTTACTGTTTCTATTGGTAGAATAATCCCCTGGTAATCCTAACCAATTACGACCTCAGCTCCACCCTCCCCCTCCTAAGCTCCCTGGTAATTGGTGGAGAAGGAAGTGTGTCGTTCTGTTCGTTTAGACAGGAGGCTAGAGGGCTTCTAGAATGTCTTTGTATGGAACCTTCAACCAGCTCAATCAGGGTCATCTAATTGCTGACCCCGGTTGTTCTCTCCCTGCTTGGACAGCAGCTATGTGTATTGAGGGTGAGGGGGCCAAGCCTCCCACAGACAGCAGACAGACTACATGGTGACAGATAAGGCAGAACGACTAGCCCCGGCAGGTCACAACTATTCACACACAAACTCTTCACACACCAAGAAGTGGCGTGGATGGGAAAAACACACATGGGGGTGGAATCACTCCAAAAACAAGCCACTCCAAACACAAAAGTAGAGACTTTTCAGTGACTGAACAGGGCAGTTACACAAAGGGAGAATAGTCAAGTAGAACACAGCGGAAAAAGTATCTCCATCCCTTCCTGGCCCTGGATTGTAGGCCAATGTTTTGACTGTGGTTGTGGTTGTGGTGGTAGACTGTTTTTTCTTGTGTGTTTAGATGATTTTTAAACATTCTGGAGACCCAAAGATTACTTCTCTTACGACCACGTCTTTTCTTTCCTTGTATGTTTTGTGTCTTCACCCACCACTGGTTGATTTGTATACTGTACAGTGTACCTATACAGAGCCAGCATTATGAAGATCCACAACTCAGCATGTATCATGTTCAAACCCCAGGATTATGGCTTTGTTTGTTTACACTGTATTTTATTCATTCACATTGTACGTGGCTCTAGGCACATTAGAGTCAACATAACAAGGGTTAGGAGTTGGCCATGTCCTTGTGTTAACTGGTGGTATGTCTCACATGATTTCCCCAATGTGAATAGGGGTCATTGTTGGAATGGGTCAGGGATGGAGCTTTTGGGGGATTTTTTGTGTATTTTTAAACTAGGGTGAGAACATATTAATTTATTGAAGCAACAACAATTTAATGATTAAGAAAGGCTGATACAGAGCGGTAGTGTTTTTTTTATTGCCTACAAACTATCAGTATATATATATAAACATCATAAGAATACTCCTGAGAGGAAACTCCTCAAATATTAAATTACACTTTTCACTAGTAGCAAATTATTGATTTCAGACATTGACATCAATTACATTATAACTCCCCACAAACCAATCTGTTTTGGGATCTCATTTCCTTTTGCAACCCAAGATAGTTTGGCAAACACCAACATCCCCAATGCCAGAGCCTGTCCTGCCAGGCGTTCTGAAAACACTTTGGGCTTGAGCACTGGGCAGTGCCAGTGGGCACATGGGAGATGCATATGAAGTGTGTCTTGTTTTGTTTTCATATACTTGCATTGTTGTCCGAATGATTACATTTAGGTTGGAAGTGGTGTTACCTGATCTTTTGATTGGGTGTAAGCTTACTGATCCTGAGAAGTAAGTTACCTTGGCATGCTACAGCCCTACAGTAGATCACAGAGGCTGGAGCTGTATAGCTGTCCAGCTGACTGAGTGCACTGGGCCATTTTGCTCAATGAGATTGCATGTAGGCCATTTTATTTATTTGCAAAGCACAGAGTGGAGTTGGAAGCAATGAAGGCATATTGAAATAATCAACAAAGTCCTAAAGTTGTAAGTCCTTTAATAGATTTTTATTAAGCACCGCTAAACAGCTTTATAGTATTAGGGCTCTATTCAATGTGCATCACGGAAATTCTACTTTACGGCGTGATTGAAATTTAAAGGTAATGTTCCCGCTTTAGCGGAGACTGCATTCACAGTAAACACTGCTTATGTCGGCTCAATGGGAAATTACCTTTATCCCGGAATCTGTAACGCTTCAGCCCTTACTATAAGGAGTTTGCTGGGGAGTTATATAGATGGTGTGTTTATGGGGTCTCTCTAGCAACTCGTTGAAGATGAAAATAATAGTTGTACATTACCAAATCCATTTTTTAAATGGTTGCCACCTGTATGGCTTCGCTGTGTCACGACTCACATATAGTATTCATAATGCAATTTTCACTTAAGATTTACTGACGCATACTGAAATATGCTTTAGACTCCAAATAATAAATACATATAATTGATCAAGAACGCTAACGTCACTAACGTCAGCAGCCATCTTGTATTTGAGACCCATCACCTAGTACAATGTTTTCCCAGCAGCCAGCGTTGTTCACTGGGCTCCCCAGCAGTACTCTGTCCCTCCAGAGTCCCTCTCACTGATCTGGGCCTAGGTGAATGGTCAATGGGAAATGCAACTGTTAAAGCATGTAGCTGTCATAGCAGCTTAGCCACTAGCCTGTGGATGAGGCCCAGCGGGAGCTGTCATTTCTTGGCCAGTGGAGCCCAATAAAGACTGCTGGTGCTGTCTGGGGCCTCCGCCACACTGGTGGCAGAATGGCTGGATGCATGGTGTTAAAAGACTATCTCCACCATGTTCCCTAACAGGTTTCTCTGAGAATTCACACCGCGATGTACAACTGTGTTGTCATTCTCATGGCGCCCCAGTGTTGGGTTGCAGAGGGAGGGAGACTTGCTGGAGATTTCTGTATGTGTTTCTATTCCAGTCAGTGTGGTTTATGTGGTTCAGTGCTGGCGGGCTGTGTTGACCCTGTTGTGGTTCTTCAACACCATGTTTTGGTGAGACCTAGGGGCCTATGATTTCAAATAGTTTCACTATGAGAAACTCAGTACTGAAAGGCCTGTACTTAGTGGTATTGGAACTTGACTAGTGATTAAAACTTGTATCTGGATCCAAAATACCAAATCTGAGCTTTATACAGTATGTTCCTTGTAATGCAATCTTGTACACAGCCTGTGGGTATCTTTGTGTGTATTTTTGTCCTTTTGTCTACACTTTATTGGGTGCTTATTCGTTTCGGGTTTTGAGCAAGAGACAGAGAGAGTGATTAGATTAGAAGTTTAACAGTCACATGTACAGGGTTGCAGGTGTAATTACAGGGTACAGTGACAATCATTGGTGCTCAGAGCACCAACAATGCAGGTCAAAGTGATATTAAAATAAATTAATGTAATACTAAAGAATAGAAATGAATAGAAATATGTGTTTCACCATGCTATTGTCCCCGGTCACCTTGCCGGTATCACATGAGCCATGCACATCTCAGTCCGGTGACTGAGTCAGCATGTTATGATGATGGCAGCCACGCACATAAGCCAACACCTGCTTCCCATTCCCTAATTCTACACGCTCATACGCACACACACCTGCCTCCCATCACTTGATTACACTCCCTATATATGTTTCCCTCCCTGTGTTGTGCATGTGGATTATTTTTTACGAGCTGCGCCTCGACAGTGCCGTGCATTATTAAAAGATATAGTTATCTACAGTGGGGAGAACAAGTATTTGATACACTGCCGATTTTGCAGGTTTTCCCACTTACAAAGCATGTAGAAGTCTGTAATTTTTATCATAGGTACTCTTCAACTGTGAGTGACGGAATCTAAAACAAAAATCCAGAAAATCACATTGTATGATTTTTAAGTAATTAATTTGCATTTTATTGCATGACATAAGTATTTGATACATCAGAAAAGCAGAACTTAATATTTGGTACAGAAACCTTTGTTTGCAATTACAGAGATCATACGTTTCCTGTAGTTCTTGACCAGGTTTGCACACACTGCAGCAGGGATTTTGGGCCACTCCTCCATCCAGATCCTTCAGGTTTCGGGGCTGTCGCTGGGCAATACGGACTTTCAGCTCCCTCCAAAGATTTTCTATTGGGTTCAGGTCTGGAGACTGGCTAGGCCACTCCAGGACCTTGAGATGCTTCTTACGGAGCCACTCCTTAGTTGCCCTGGCTGTGTGTTTCGGGTCGTTGTCATGCTGGAAGACCCAGCCACGACCCATCTTCAATGCTCTTACTGAGGGAAGGAGGTTGTTGGCCAAGATCTTGCGATACATGGCCCCATCCATCCTCCCCTCAATACGGTGCAGTCGTCCTGTCCCCTTTGCAGAAAAGCATCCCCAAAGAATGATGTTTCCACCAGCATGCTTCACGGTTGGGATGGTGTTCTTGGGGTTGTACTCATCCTTCTTCTTCCTCCAAACACGGCGAGTGGAGTTTAGACCAAAAAGCTCTATTTTTGTCTCATCAGACCACATGACCTTCTCCCATTCCTCCTCTGGATCATCCAGATGGTCATTGGCAAACTTCAGACGGGCCTGGACATGCGCTGGCTTGAGCAGGGGGACCTTGCGTGCGCTGCAGGATTTTAATCCATGACGGCGCAGTGTGTTACTAATGGTTTTCTTTGAGACTGTGGTCCCAGCTCTCTTCAGGTCATTGACCAGGTCCTGTCGTGTAGTTCTGGGCTGATCCCTCACCTTCCTCATGATCATTGATGCCCCACGAGGTGAGATCTTGCATGGTGCCCCAGACCAAGGGAGATTGACCGTCATCTTGAACTTCTTCCATTTTCTAATAATTGCGCCAACAGTTGTTGCCTTCTCACCAAGCTGCTTGCCTATTGTCCTGTAGCCCATCCCAGCCTTGTGCAGGTCTACAATTTTATCCCTGATGTCCTTACACAGCTGTTTGATTGAGTGTGTGGAGTCCATTTGATTGAGTGTGTGGACAGGTGACTTTTATACAGGTAACAAGTTCAAACAGGTGCAGTTAATACAGGTAATGAGTGGAGAATAGGAGGGCTCACAGTTGAAGTGTACCTATGATAAAAATTACATACCTCTACATGCTTTGTAAGTAGGAAAACCTGCAAAATCGGCAGTGTATCAAATACTTGTTCTCCCCACTGTATTTTGATCTTTCTTGTTTTCCGTTTTTTCAGCCTCCTAATTTTTGTGCTCACCACCCTCGCACCGTCACACCTGACCACCGGAACTTCTGTCTTAAGAAGCTAAATGGAGTCGTGGTCAGATTTGCCGAAAGGAAGGCGAGAGAGGGCCTTATAGATGTGTCGAAAAGACGTGCAGCAGTGGTCAAGCGTTGCATTTCTGCGAGTTGGACAGTCAATGTGTTCGTAATAATTTGGGAGCACAGACCTTTTAGGTGTCGGCTTGGGTGGGATGTACACAGCCATGGCTATAATCCCTGAGAACTCTCTCGGAAGGTAAAAAGGGCGACATTTGATTACCAAGTATTCCAATTCGGGAGAGCAGAAGTTCCTGTATGTTTCCCCGTCGCACCATATGTTGTTGGTCATAAAGCAGAAACCCACCACCTTTGTTCTTGCCAGAGAGAGCCGCTCGAAAAACTGTAAAACCCGCTATTGGTATATAATCCGTTTGGATGTCGGAGGAGAGCCAGAATCGGATGTTCCTCGGGAAGGAGGCACCAAGGGAATACCATTGGTTACCTGCCATCAAATCAAATCAAATTGTATTTCTCACATGCTTCGTAAACAACAGGTGTAGACTAACAGTATTATGCTTACTTACGGGCCTTTCCCAACAATGAAGAGAGAAAGGAAATAGAGAAAAAATAGATAAACAATGAGTAACGATAACTTGGCTATATACAGCGGGTGAAATAAGTATTGAACACGTCACCATTTTTCTCAGTAAATATATTTCCAAAGGTGCTATTGACATGAAAATAAGTTCAGAAATTAAGTTATGTGTAATAATGTGAAATGACACAGGGAAAAAGTATTGAACACATGAAGAAAGGGAGGTGCAAAAAGGCATGGAAAGCCAAGACAACAGCTGAAAACTATCAGTAATTAAAAAGCAATCCAGCCCCCTGTCAGTGCAAATTAATATCAGCTGGTTCAGTTCCCTCTGATGGCCTACAAAAAGGTCTCATTGCCAAGGTGTCACCCAAGACACATCTCATGATGGGTAAAAAGCAAAGAGCTGTCTCAAGACCTTCGCAACCTAATTGTTGCAAAACATAATGATGGCATTGGTTATAGGCGCATTTCTAAGCTTCTGAATGTTCCAGTGAGCACTGTTGGGGCCATAATACGGAAGTGGAAAGACAATCATTTCACCATAAATTTGCCTCGACCAGGTGCTCCTCGCAGGATTTCTGACAGAGGAGTGAAAAGAATAATCAGAAGAGTTGTCCAAGAGCCAAGGACCACTTGTGTAGATCTTCAAAAAGACCTGCAATTAGCAGGTACTGTTGTCTCAAAGAAAACAGTAAGCAATGCACTCCACCGCCATGGCCTGTATGCACGCTCCATTGCTGAAAAAAAAGCATGTTGAAGGTCGTTTAAAGTTTGCTGGACAACATTTGGAAAAGCCAGTGAAATACTGGGAGAATATAGTGTGGTCAGATGAGAGCAAAATTGAACTGTTTGGATGTCATAATACACACCATGTTTGGAGGAGAAATGGCACTGCACATCACCCTAAAAACACCATACCAACAGTGAAGTTTGGAGGTGGGAACATCATGGTGTGGGGGTGCTTTTCAGCAAATGGTACTGGCAAACTTCACATAATTGAAGGAAGGATGAATGGGCAAATTTACAGAGACATTCTTGACAAAAATCTGCTGCCATCTACCAGGATGATGAAGATGAGACGAGGGTGGACATTTCAGCAAGACAATGATCCCAAACACCCAGCCAAGGAAACTCTCAATTGGTTTCAAAGAAAGAAAATAAAGCTGCTAGAATGGCCCAGCCAATCACCTGACTTAAATCCCATTGAAAATCTATGGAAAGAACTGAAGTTCAAGATTCATAGAAGAGGCCCAAGGAACCTTCAAGATTTGAAGACTGTTTGTGTGGAAGAATGGGCCAAAATCACACCAGAGCAATGCATGCGACTAGTTTCTCCATACAGGAGGCGTCTTGAAGCTGTCATTACTAACAAAGGCTTTTGTACAAAGTATTAAATAAATATCAGTAAGTGTGTTCAATACTTTTTCCCTGTGTCATTTCACATTATTACACATAACTTAATTTCTGAACTTATTTGTTTTGGTTTCTTTGTATGTATGGATTACTTGGGTTGTTACCAACATCTAGTGAAACTTTCATGTCAATAGCACCTTTGGAAATATATTTACTGAGAAAAATGGTGACGTGTTCAATACTATTTCACCCGCTGTACATGGGATACCAATACCGACTCGATGTGCGGGGGTACGAAGTAGTTGAGGTAGATATGTACATATAACTAGGAATAAAGTGACTAGCCAACAGGATAGATAACAAAGTAGCAGCAGCGAATGTGATGAGTCAAAACTAGTTAGTGTAAAAAGGGTCAATGCAGATAGTCTGGGTAGCTATTTGGTTAACTATTTAACTAACTAGTTAGCAGTCTTATGGCTTGGGGGTAGAAGCAGTTCAGTATATGACTTGGGTGGCTGGAGGCTTTGACCATTTTTAGGGCCTTCCTCAGACACCACCTGGTATAGAGGTCCTGGATGGCAGGGAGCTCAGCCCCAGTGATGTACTGGGCTGCACGCACTACTGTCTGTAGTGCCTTGCGGTCTGATGCCAAGCAGTTTCCACACCAAGCAGTGATGCAGCACATCAAGAGGCTCTCAATGGTGCAACTGTAGAGCATTTTGAGGATCTGAGGGCCCATGCCAGATTTTCAGCCATCTGTGGGGGAAGAGGTGTTGTTGTGCCCTCTTCACAACTGTGTTGGTGTGTGTGGAGCATGATAGCTCCTTAGTGACATGGACACCAAGGAACTTGAAGGTCTCGACCGCTCCACTACAGCCCTGTCAATGTGAATGGGGACATGCTCGGCCCTTCATTTCCTGTAGTCCACGATCAGCTCCTTTGTCTTGCTGATATTGAAGGAGGGGTTGTTGTCCTGGCACCACACTGCCAGGTCTCTGACCTCCTCCCTGTAGGTTGTCTCATCGTCGTCAGTGATCAGGACTACCACTTTCATGTCATCAGCAAATGTAATGATGGGGTTGGATTCATGCGCAGCAACGCAGTCATGGGTGAACAGCGAGTACAGGAAGGGACTAAGTATGCACCCCTGAGGGGCTCCCATGTTGAGGGTCGGCATGGCTGATGTGTTGTTGCCTATCCTCACCACCTGGGGGCGGCTCGACAGGAAGTCTAGGATCCAGTTGCAGAGGGAGGTGTTGATGTAAACCAGCCTCTCAAAGCATTTCATGGCTACAGATGTGAGTGCTACAGGGCGATAGCAATTTAGACAGGTTACCTTGGATTTCTTGGGCAAAGGGACTATGGTGGTCTGCTTGAAACATGTAGGTATTACAGACTGGGTTAGCTCCTCTGGTAGGATAGCTTCACTGGGCAGCTCGCAGCTGGGTTTTCCTTTGTAATCCATGATACTTTGTAAGCCCTGCCTCATCAGACTAGCGTTAGAGCCTGCATAGTAGGATTTTATCTGTATTGACGCTTTGACTGTTTGATGGCTCGTAGGAGGTTGTTGTGGGATTTCTTATTAGCATTTGGATTAGTTTCCTGCTCCTTAAAGGTGTCAGCTCTAGCCTTTAGCTCTGTGTGGATGTTGCCTGTAATCCATGGCTTCTGGTTGGTATATGTACAGTACGTACGGTCATTGTGGGTACAACGTTGTTGATGCACTTATTAATGAAGCCTGTGACTGATGTGGTAAACTCCTCAATGCCATTGGATAAATCCCGAAACATATTCCAATCTGTGCTAGCGAAACAGTCCTTCCTTATTTTGCGCAACACTGGTACTTCCTGTTTAATTTGTTGCTTGTAAGCAGGAATCAAGAGGATAGAGTTATAGTCAGAATTGCCAAATGGAGGGAAAGGGAGAGATTTGTATGCATTTTTGTGTGTGGAGTAAAGGTGATCTACCATTTTACTACCAATAGTGGTTCCCTTCTGTTGAATAAATATGATATTTTCAAACATTAAAAAGTTCTTAGTCAGGCCTCCCCGGTGGGAGATATTTGTATACAGGGACTCAACATCAAAGGGAAAGGGAGAGATTTGTATGCATTTTTGTGTGTGGAGTAAAGGTGATCTACAGTTATTTGTATCTCTAGTTGCACAGGTGACATGCTGTCAACTCCAACCCTGTTTTCCACTCAAAATATACACATTTCACCTCACATGACCATTACGCACGTGACGCATGGTGGGTGGTCTTAAAGGATTACATACCTACAAATGGGTTAAAGTTCAAACTTAGGCAACAGTCAAAAATGTGTTGCCCGCCCATATGACCATTACGCACAGGACACGCGGTGGCCTTAGATGTAATTCCAGTAACCTATTTAAAAGTTCTTAGTCAGGCCTCCCCGGTGGGAGATATTTGTATACAGGGACTCAACATCAAAGCAAGGCATAAGCATCTCCCCATTAATATTATGCATTGTCTTAGGGGTGTTAATCTTGTCCATATAATTGCGTACTGTACATATGCAGGGAGTGACACCACACTGGGTTTTAGAAAGAAATCTAAAAAAGCAGAAATCTTTTCAGTCAATGAGCCAATGGAGGCCACAGTAGGTCTCCCTGGTGGCTTATCCAATCATTTGTGGATTTTTGGTAAGGCATGGATAACGCTCGTGATTGGATTGTCTACTTTCATGACTTCATATGATTTTTGCATAATGTCTCCACTTTCCACAAGAGACTTCAGCTTGCAGTGAATCTCATATTGGGTCACGTTACAGTTTCTGATAGAAAGTGGTGTTGTTCAATTGTCCCCAGATCTCATTCACATAATCATCACGGTTTACCAACATCACAGCTCCGCCCTGGAGTAATTTTTTTACTCATCCGATGCTTTCCTCTGTTCTTTAGGGCGATTATTGTAGAATCTGTATTGTCGTTTCTAATTCAGAATCTTTCTAGAGAGGGATTTCTGTATCTGGGCGGACAAAAGGTGGATTTAGCTCGAAAAGGGGTTTTCGTTCTGTGGGAAATGTCATTCTCTATTGTTTGACTATGCTCAAAACTGAATTGAATTGTTTCCTCACCCAGCTTGCGTCATGTGAGGTGAAATGTGTATATTTTGGGAAGTGAGAACTCTGTTTGAACTGACGAAGATCCGTCTCGTATCCAAACGTAGTCAATAATGCGGTGAATTGGGAGCTTAAACAGTGTGGCCCTTCATGTTCTTTATATATTGTTTAACCCACTCTTTATGCAAATACTGTACTCTAGTCATTGCTCATCCTATATGACTACTGCTGTACACACCTTCGCTATTCATATACTGTGTGCATGGCGTGAAATGGAAATGTGATTTTTTGCACATCCCAGGGATCAGCCATTATTGACAGAGACCCTGGAGCAATTAGGGTTAAGTGCCTTGCTCAAGGGGCAGATTGAGAGATTTTTCACTTAATCGGCTCAGGTATTCAAACAAGCAACATTTTGGTTACTAGCCCAACGTGCTAACCACTAGGCTACCTTCTGCCCTCTAGGCAGTGGTGATCAATCAGTGTATTTTGTCTGATTGAGTGGTCAGTCTGCATAGCTGTTGAGGCTAACTCCCGCCCTCTCTGCAGTCTCTGCAAAGTGCCTCCAGGCGAAGAGGTCAATATCAACATATTACTGAGCTCTGACAGACAGACCCGCAGACAGGCAGCAATGAGACAGGATCAGCAAGTCAGCAGCACCTGTTTTTTTCAGTACACACACGCACGCACGCACACACACACACACACACACACACACACACACACACACACACACACACACACACACACACACACAGCCTACCCCAGCCTAATCTAATCAAGTGCGATGGCTAGCTCGATTAATAATGCCAGCTATTGACTTCTAATTGGCGCCGCTCTGCTCTGCTAATTTCCTGGGACAAAATTACACTAATGCGGTTTGCCTGATGGAGTACTTATAGTCGTCTCCCAGGAGACACAGGTCTCTGAAACGGATAGATAACAGGGAGAGAGGGAGGGAGAGAGAGAGAGAGAGAGAGAGAGAGAGAGAGAGAGAGAGAGAGAGAGAGAGAGAGAGAGAGAGAGAGAGAGAGAGAGAGAGAGAGAGAGAGAGAGAGAGAGAGAGAGAGAGAGAGAGAGAGAGAGAGAGAGAGAGAGAGAGAGAGAGAGAGAGAGAGGAAGAAAGATGGAAAGAAAGATGGAAAGAAAGATGGAAAGGATGAAAGAAAGAAAGAAAGGAAGAAAGAAACAAAGAAAGAAAGAAAGAAAGAAATGGGATGTTACACTTCAGTGTCTGTTGTTTCAGGGCAGACCATTTTCTAATCAGCAGCCTGCTGTCTTTGGAAATGTCATCGTGCAGTATTGCTTAGGCCGGGGAGAGACTAGAACAGGGGCAGAGCTGCAGACTTTCACTTGAGGAGTGTAACACTAGCCACCTGTCTACCCGCTAATGAATTCTCTACAAACCATTCACCTCTGAGGCGCTCACAGTTGTATATACACTACCACACTGAGCCCATTATGAATTTGACCAGGCTGCTCACACTGCATTGGAGAAACCCATACTGCACCTACTGTATGGGGAATATAAGTAACATCAGAAGCACACACAGTAGTGTTAGTAGTCCTGAAATCTGCCGTCTTTTTAGTCCTCTCAGATCCTTTGACTCCTCTTCTGCTTAAATTGGTTTCCACATCCAGTATATTTATGCCGTGGCACACTGACGGATTATCTCACAAATGTAGCACTTTCCGCGTATCATTTACTTATTTTTATCCAAATTTGTAATCTTGCGTCCTATCGTTCTGATTCTTAGCTCTGTTCTCAATCCCTGCAACACATGTTTAATCCTGGACTGACACTTATCTGTGTGGCTCCAAGCACCTGTACCTTCAATGTGACAAGACAAGACATACAGTAATTTGAGTCTGGTTGCTTTGATGCTCCAATGTGAAATTGTAAAGACAATGTTTTGAAATCAAAACGGTCTGTTTACTATACTGTATGTGAGTTAATGTGCATGTGTGGGGGAGGTGAGTTCTTCATATCAGCTAGAGTAATTTCAGTTTTAGCCTTAATTTGCTATACATTAATAGAATCCAGTCAATTGATGAAGATATTAATATGAGGGAGGAGGAGGTCCGATAGCCAAAAGTAAATCAATATTTTTCTTTCTTTCCTGCAGGGAATCTGAAACATTTCTTCCAGTGCTGCCTCTGACCTGTATAGTGACAGTAAATAGTTTTAATCCTGTGTTAAGATCCGATATTAGAAAGGGATTCTGTGTCTTTGATGCAATAGATTACCAGTAATCTTGTTTTACCAGATTTAGGAGAGAGGTTTCCTGATTTAGGAATCAGTTTCCTTCTCTAGAAGTGGAGCCCTTTTCAAGATATTCTAAATTGAAATAAACGTAACACCGATCAATGACTTGTCATATATTTGAAATAATTTAATCCTGTTGTCACATTTGTAAACAAAACAAAATATTTCTGTAAAAACAAAGACCTGAGCATGCAGAAAAACATATTGTGGCTGATTTGTTTGTTTTGTCACATCTGCTTTGATATTCTTATGTTAAACATACAGTATAAACAGGATTTCATAATTTACGATGAATAAACAAGCCATAAATGATCTGGTATGAGCGTTATCATTTAGAGCACACTGAAGGACTAGTTCCGTCATTTGGCTACATGCTGTGGCTATACAATGAATCAAAGAATGTTCTGAGGACACACACACACACACACACAAACCTCTGAAGGCGAGACGACCAACGACCAACTCCCTCACCCCACTCAACACCTGAGGGAGAACAAAGACAAATGTACTGCCTCAGTCAGACTCCATTGCAAGGCGAACCAATACACACAGATTGAAGAAACACAGCTCAGTTCAAACCCTTACCAGAGACACATTCAGTCAGTTAGGTGGATGCCAGAGACACGTCAGTACGACCTCACCAACAAAAGACACAAGGGAGAAATAAACTGTTAAAGGGGAAACATGAGCTAATACTATTATTGCAATTATAAAAAACGTTAGTCGGGTTGACACCTGAGTGTGATGCCGTACAGCTGCGACAGTTGAATGGTATGGCTGGGAAGGCAGGGCCAGGGCTAGTATTGTATAGTGAGCTGATTGTTTGAAAGACTCAGCACACCCGAGCCTGGTCTCTGGAGATGGCTGTATCATAGTACTGTAGCTGAGAAGCCTTTGTTTCTCTTTTAAAAGGGCTTCCACTGTGCAGCACAGCACAATCAAGACCTCGTCCCTTTCATCAGAGGACCACCTCTTGTCAAATAGTTCAAATATTATACTGTATATTAGGAGCATATGTATAGTGATTTTAACACAACATACATTGCTAATGTCATCAATTGCAGATACCTGTAATGTTGATCATATTACCTCCCTCTTACCTGCCACCCTAGACCCACTTCAATTTGCTTACCGCCCCAATAGATCCACAGATGATGCAATCGCCACTGCACACTGCCCTATCCCATCTGGACAAGAGGCATACCTATGTAAGAATGCTGTTCATTGACTATTGCTCAGCATTCAACACCATAGTACCCTCCAAGCTCATCATCAAGCTCGATGCCCTGGGCCTGAACCCCGCCCTGTGCAACTGGGTCCTGGACTTCCTGACGGGTCGCCCCCAAGTGGTGAAGGTAGGAAACAACACCTCCTCTTCGCTGATCCTCAACACTGGGGCCCCACAAGGGTGCGTGCTCAGCCCCCTCCTGTACTCCCTGTTCACCCATGACTGCGTGGCCATGCACACCTCCAACTCCATCAATTTTGCAGATGACACAACTGTAGTAGGCTTGATTACCAACAACAATGAGACAAAATAACCAGCAAAACTTAGGAGATGATCGTGGACTTCAGGAAACAGCAGAGGGAGCACCCCCCTATCCACATCGTTGGGACCGCAGTGGAGAAGGTGGAAAGCTTCAAGTTCCTCGGCATACGCATTACTGCTAAACTGAAATGGTCCACCCACACAGACAGTGTGGTGAAGTAGGCAAAATTTGGCTTAACACCTAAAACTCTCACAAACCTTTACAGATGCACAATGGAGAGCATCCTGTCGGGCTGTATCACCGCCTGGTACAGCAACTGCACCGCCCACAACCGCAAAGCTCTCCAGAGGGTGGTGCGGTCTGCCCAACGCATTACCGGGGGCAAACTTCCCATCCTCCTGGACACCTACATCACCCGATGTCACAGAAACTGCAAAAAGATCATCAAAGACATCAACCACCTGAGCCACTGCCTGTTTACCCCGTTATCATCCAGAAGGCGAGATCAGTACAGGTGCATCAAAGCTGGGACCGAGAGACTGAAAAACAGCTTCTATCTCAAGGCCATCAGAATGCTAAACAGCCATCACTAGCACATCAGAGGTGGCTGCCTATAGACATAGACTAGAAATCACTTTAAAGAATAGATCACTAGCCATTTTAGTAATCTTGCATTACTCATCTCATATGTTTAAACTACACTCTACACTATTCTACGGCATCTTAGTCACTTTAATAATGTTTCGGTATCTTGCATCACCCATCTCATATGTACATACTGTATTGTATTCTATACTGCACCACTGACTGTTAAACAGCCATCTCCAGCACATCAGAGCTGCTGCCTATAGACATAGATTAGAAATCACTGGCCACTTAAAGGAAATGAAGCACTAGCCACTTTAATAATGTTTCCGTATCTTGCATTACTCCTTACTATACTGTACTGTATTCTATACTACACCACTGTGTCTTAGTCCAATGCCGCTCTGACATATATGTACGGTATATATTCCTAATCCATTCCTTATTTGGATTGATGTGTATTTGGGTAAATGTTGTGAAATTGTTAGATATTACTTGTTAGTTATGACTGCACTGTCGGAGCTAGAAGCACAAGCATTTTGCTACACCATATTTTATTAGATTTGATTTGATTTTGTTGTCCTTGATTCTCATGTGATAGATGTGAATAATAGCTAGTATGAATAACATGTAGTTGCTGTAATGTAAGGTTTGGCAATATATTTTGGTATCACACAGGACGTCACTGTACTACATGGGTTATACTTTATTGTAAACTGGTTTGAGCTCTGAATGCTGATTGGCTATGACAAAACGCTTATTTTTACTGCTCTAATTACGTTGGTAATCAGTTTATAATAGCAATAAGGCACCTCAGGGGTGTGTGATATATGGCCAATATACCACGGCTAAGGGCTGTATCCAGGCATAAGAACAGCCCTTAGCTGTAGTATTTTGTGCATATACCACGGCTAATTACTTATTACTTAAATAAGGAGCACCAATATGCAGCATGTGTCGTAGCGTAGTAATCCTGGGCCAGTACATCCTGTATAGACAGTATAGTCAGGGAGCTGGTGTCCTCTACACTTGGACTGGCCTCACTCTTACAGTAGGTGTCACTCTCCTCTCCTCTCTCAGGGAGCACTGAGCTCTATAGCTTAAATATACCATACCCTGTAAGGATGCTATTACATTTTTTTGCGATTGCTGACACACTTGTTGCGGAATTTGGCTCATTATGTCAAAACTCTACAGCCAAATAAGACACAACACATCTATGTCAAAATGTTCCTCTCAAATGGAACCCTGTGTAGTTGCTTCATCGTGACTTGGTGTTGACGCAAGATGCGGCCGAGTGTTTACATACTGACACGGTTGATTTTATGTTGTGTGATCTGTGATGATTTGCTCTCGCAGTAAATGTAGGCGGATGGTGTTGTTTGCCAACACTAGATTGACAATGGCCAGTTCCTGTTCATGGGTGAACAGACATTGTCTTCCACCCTCAGGAGGTTGTCTGGCAGGTTGTCTGGCAAGAATATGATGTCATTGGTTAGGTTATTTTTTACATACTGTACTGTCATATTGTACACAGTAACATATAAACTGTATTAGATGTACTTCACAGCACTATACCTAGTTTTGTTGTTCACTGAGGAGCATAGACCTAATATTGTAGGACTACATTGTATTGTACTGGACGCAGAATGATGTGCAACAATTACATACAGTGGGGAGAACAAGTATTTGATACACTGCCGATTTTGCAGGTTTTCCCATTTACAAAGCATGTAGAGGTCTGTAATTTTTATCATAGGTACTCTTCAACTGTGAGTGACAGAATCTAAAACAAAAATACTGAAAATCACATTGTATGATTTTTAAATAATTAATTTGCATTTTATTGCATGACATAAGTATTTGATCACCTACCAACCAGTAAGAATTCCGGCTCTCACAGACCTGTTAGTTTTTCTTTAAGAAGACCTCCTGTTCTCCACTCATTACCTGTATTAACTGCACCTGTTTGAACTCGTTACCTGTATAAAAGACACCTGTCCACACACTCAATCAAACAGACTCCAACCTCTCCACAATGGCCAAGACCAGAGAGCTGTGTAAGGACATCAGGGATAAAATTGTAGACCTGCACAAGGCTGGGATGGGCTACAGGACAATAGGCAAGCAGCTTGGTGAGAAGGCAACAACTGTTGGCGCAATTATTAGAAAATGGAAGAAGTTCTAGATGACGGTCAATCTCCCTCGGTCTGGGGCACCATGCAAGATCTCACCTCGTGGGGCATCAATGATCATGAGGAAGGTGAGGGATCAGCCCAGAACTACACGGCAGGACCTGGTCAATGACCTGAAGAGAGCTGGGACCACAGTCTCAAAGAAAACCATTAGTAACACACTACGCCGTCATGGATTAAAATCCTGCAGCGCACGCAAGGTCCCCCTGCTCAAGCCAGCGCATGTCCAGGCCCGTCTGAAGTTTGCCAATGACCATCTGGATGATCCAGAGGAGGAATGGGAGAAGGTCATGTGGTCTGATGAGACAAAAATAGAGCTTTTTGGTCTAAACTCCACTCACCGTGTTTGGAGGAAGAAGAAGGACGAGTACAACCCCAAGAACACCATCCCAACCGTGAAGCATGGAGGTGGAAACATCATTCTTTGGGGATGCTTTTCTGCAAAGGGGACAGGACGACTGCACCGTATTGAGGGGAGGATGGATGGGGCCATGTGTCGCGAAATCTTGGCCAACAACCTCCTTCCCTCAGTAAGAGCATTGAAGATGGGTCGTGGCTGGGTCTTACAGCATGACAACGACCCGAAACACACAGCCAGGGCAACTAAGGAGTGGCTCTGTAAGAAGCATCTCAAGGTCCTGGAGTGGCCTAGCCAGTCTCCAGACCTGAACCCAATAGAAAATCTTTGGAGGGAGCTGAAAGTCTGTATTGCCCAGCGACAGCCCCGAAACCTGAAGGATCTGGAGAAGGTCTCTATGGAGGAGTGGGCCAAAATCCCTCCTGCAGTGTGCGCAAACCTGGTCAAGAACTACTGGAAACGTATGATCTCTGTAATTGCCAACAAAGGTTTCTGTACCAAATATTAAGTTCTGCTTTTCTGATGTATCAAATACTTATGTCATGCAATAAAATGCAAATTAATTACTTAAAAATCATACAATGTTATTTTCTGGATTTTTGTTTTAGATTCTGTCACTCACAGTTGAAGAGTACCTATGATAAAAATTACAGACTTCTACATGCTTTGTAAGTGGGAAAACCTGCAAAATCGGCAGTGTATCAAATACTTGTTCTCCCCACTGTAGATACAGTCTAGTGTAGAAAATTGAATACATACCTGTTCTCCAGTCTAAATGTCTGTATTATGGATGCTACCATGTAGCGACTCAGGTTGGGCTGGACTCTCTGCCCAGCCTCCCTCATCGTCAGGCCATGATTTATGGCCCTAATGTCGTCGGAACTATGTCTCCATCTATTACCTAGTCCTCTTCTTTGTTCTTGTCCTCATCCTCCTCCTCTCTCTCTTCCTCTTCCTCTACCTCTTCCTCTTTCTCTTGTTCACACTGCCTCCATGTTTGCATGTTTTTCTCACAAAAGAGGTTAGCTTACCTGAGGTCTATCTGTAGTGCTAAGGTTCAGACTAATTGGTGTTCAATTACTGTATAAGTGTTTTCATGTGTGTGTGTGGGTGTTGCCAATTTCAGGTAGGTTTTGCATTTTGAATAGAAGTGTTTCCTCAATGATTGCAAGAGATTTCATTCTTGAACGAAGTGTCCACTGTAAGAAACAGTGTGTAGTATTTTGCAAGTGTGTTGCAGAATTGCAAACAAAGTGCAAAGCAGAAAATGTGTTTGTACTTTTGGTGCCTTTGTTTAAGGCATGGTTACAAAAGTTAAGGTTTTGATGCTTTTGTCTAAGCATTCACTTTCAGTGTGTAAACAATCGGCAAAAACCGTAAACACAAACACACAAACACACATGAACACATATCCTTATGTCTCACTGACTACATTTGAATGGTAGCTCTAAGAAAGCCCTCTCTGCACGCCAACATGCTTGGTGACAGCAGTTACAGCAGCAGCAGCAGACCTGCAGTAGTTGTGGTTAGTGTCATACAAGAACGACAGTTACTGAGATGTCAACGGAACAGACCAAGCCTGTAACTGACTGACTGACTGACTGACTACTGGGTGTCAGCTTTCCCACAGCCTGAAGGTGAAAGCCTTTCACCTTGAACACCACCAGCTCCCAGCTAGAAAACAAGGATAACCTCCCACCCCCCCACTCACATAAAGTCCCGGCCATGAGATATTCACCATCAAAACCCTAAACTTAATGGTATAGTGGTGGTGTAATGTTAATGTATGGACTTTAATAATTGATTAGGCATCCTTGTTGTCATCTTAATGCCTCCAGGCGATGTCACAGTTGAGACTTAAAGCTGCAATATGTAAAAGTTTTAGATCTGTCGTTCTCATTGAAAGCAAGTCTAAGAAGCGGTGTATCTGTTCTATAACCTGATTCTATGTGTATTTATAGATCTGTCGTTCTCATTGAAAGCAAGTCTAAGAAGCTGTAGATCTGTTCTATAACCTGATTCTATGTATGCTATTTCTATGCTTCCTGTTTTTAAGTTTTGTTTTTGCGTTTTTTACTTTCGGTTTTGTACACCAGCTTCAAACAGCTGAAAATACAATATTTTGGGTTATGGAAAATATATTTCACAGCGGTTTAGATGGTACAATGATCCTCATATCGTTTGGCGCCGCCCTGAGTGGTCGCCTTTTAAGCAGCTCCCGTTGTCCCGTTGTTCGTGCATTAATTGTTGTTTTAGTTCGTTTTCTTTCGTCTTTTTTCTTTAGTTTTATTTTTTATTTTGCTACAGTCGAACTATAACAGTTCAGGATTATGGATTTTATGGATTTTATCGCAGCTGAACGTCGACAGGAGTCGTCAACTGTTATTGTTTACAGCAGAGCCCAGCTCCTGGATTTAGCCCACGCAGCGCTGCTGCTCCCCAGGGAAAAGTTTGATATTCCGGACGAATTGAAAAGACGACGCCGTGGATGCAGGGCGGGATTGAAATGTAAGGCAAAGCGGAGGAGGTTCAAGTACAAGCCGGTTATACCGTCTATTATTATGGGCAATGTGAGGTGTCTACATAACAAGATGGATGAGTTGGCGGGACTTGTTCGTGGACAAAGGATTTATCGGGAAGCTAGCCTAATGTGTTTTACTGAGACTTGGCTGAACGATAACATCCCCATACAGAACGTCACTATCGACGGTTTCCAGACCATCACAGCGGACAGGGATCGCGTCTCTTCCGGTAAGAGTAAGGGTGGTGGGCTGGCTTTATTAGTTAACAACAGATGGTGTCATCCGAACCATATTACTCTTAAGGAAAAGTTTTGTAGCCCGGACATTGAACTGCTAGCCGTTAGCCTGAGACCCTACTATCTACCTAGGGAATTCACGGCGGCCATTGCTGTTATTGTTTACATCCCGCCCTCTGCTGACGCAAACGCAGCGTGTGACGTCATCCACTCTGTTATCGCGAGGTTACAGACAGCGCATCCCAGTGCTTTCTTTGCAATTTCGGGGGATTTTAACCATGCATCTCTCTCTTCCACGCTGCCCACGTTCAAACAGTTCGTGAAGTGCCCAACCAGGAATAATAAAACTCTGGACTTGTTATATGCTAATGTGAAGGATGCATACAACTCCACTGCACTCCCTCCCCTCGGTAGATCGGATCACAACCTTGTCCACCTCACCCCACTCTACAGGCCTATGGTCCAACAGCAGCCTGCAACCACCAGGACTATTAGGAGATGGTCCCCGGAGGCGA
This sequence comes from Thymallus thymallus, assembly GCA_023634145.1. NCBI lineage: Eukaryota > Metazoa > Chordata > Actinopteri > Salmoniformes > Salmonidae > Thymallus > Thymallus thymallus. Next base: position 26,604,129 of record CM042404.1, read on the forward strand.
ATGAGGCCCTACAGGACTGCTTTGAAACAACAGACTGGGATGTGTTCTGTGAGGCTCATGGGGAGGACATCGATGGACTCACTGACTGCATAACAGACTATATTAATTTTTGTGTAGACAACACTGTACCCACCAGGAAGGTATGCTGTTTCCCAAACAATAAACCCTGGGTCACCAGCGACCTGAAGGCCCTGCTGAATGAGAAGAAGAGGGCCTTCAAGGAGAAGGACAAGGACAAATTGAAATGCGTCCAGAGGGAGCTGAAGTTGCAGATTGCTGAGGGGAAGAGAGTGTATAAGGAGAAGATGGAGGACAAGCTGAGGCAGAGCCAGGTGAGAGAGGTGTGGAAGGGTATGAGAAATATCACTGGCTTCAAAAAGTCAAACAGTGGGCAGACGGAGGGGACCCAGGACAGAGCCAATGAGCTGAACCAATTTTTTAACAGGTTCGATACTGGCCCTGTCCACCTCCCCTCCAGCTCCCCAGACCACACACCCTCACGGCTATCCCACCCCCACTTTGCTCACAGCACCTCTGCTGAGACAATCAGTGACCCCACCTCCGCCCCTGCCCCCCCTGGACTGATCCTCAACACCCCCCTTCCCCCCACCTCCCACCTGGGCTGGCTTTCACCACCAACCAAGTGAAGAGAGAGCTGGAGAGACTACACCAGTGGAAAGCGGCGGGCCCCGATGGCATCAGCCCAAGGGTGCTGAGGGTCTGTGCTGACCAACTGTGTGGAATACTCCAGCGTCTTTTCAACCTTAGCCTGAGCCTAGAAAGGGTCCCTGTGCTGTGGAAAACATCCTGCCTCGTCCCAGTGCCCAAGAAGGCACACCCCACTGTCCTGAATGACTTCAGACCTGTAGCGCTAACATCCCACATCATGAAGACCCTGGAAAGGTTAGTCCTCGCTCACCTCAGACCCCTGGTGTGTTCATCAATGGACCCCCTGCAGTTTGCATACCAGCGCAACATCGGGGTGGATGATGCAATCATCTACCTTCTGCAGAGGGCCTACTCTCACCTGGACAACGCAGGTTGCACTGTGAGGGTCATGTTTTTTGACTTCTCCAGTGCCTTCAATACCATTCAGCCCCTGCTACTGGGTGAGAAGATGAGGAGGATGAAAGTGGAAGCACCCTTAGTCTCCTGGGTCACGGACTACCTGACCGGTAGGCCACAATTTGTGCGACTACAGAGCTGTGTGTCAGAACGGGCAGTTAGCAACACAGGGGCCCCCCAGGGTACGGTCCTGTCCCCCTTCCTGTTCACCCTCTACACCTCAGACTTCAGATATAACTCTGAAACATGCCACCTACAGAAGTTCTCGGATGACTCTGCTATTGTAGGGTGCATCAGGGGTGGGCAGGAGGAGGAGTACAGGAGCACAATCAGTGACTTTGTGTTGTGGTGTGAGCAGAACCACCTTCAGCTCAACATCAGCAAAACTAAGGAGATGGTGGTGGACTTCAGGAGAACCAAGGCACAACTGACTGCAGTCCCTATAAAGGGGATGGATGTGGAAATGGTTGAGTCATACAAGTTCTTGGGTGTCCATATGGACAACAGACTGGAATGGGCTGGTAACACCGGGGCCCTGTACAAAAAGGGCCAGAGCCGACTCTACTTTCTGAGGAGGCTCAGGTCCTTCAACGTGTGCAGTAAACTACTGCATACCTTCTACCAGTCTGTGGTGGCCAGTGCCATCTTTTTTGCAGTGGTGTGCTGGGGAGCTAACATCAAAGCCGGTGATGCTTCTCGGGTAAATAAGCTGATCAGGAAGGCTAGCTCTGTCCTGGGGATGAGCCTTGACACTCTAGAGGAGGTGGCGGAGAGACGGATCCTGGCCAAACTGCTGGCCATCATGGACAACGTCACCCACCCTCTGCACGCTATGGTTATGACGCAGAGGAGCTCTTTCAGTCACAGACTGATCCCACCACGGTGTGCCAGAGAGCGCCACAGGAGGTCCTTCCTGCCGGCGGCTATGAGACTATATAATGCCTCACCGGGGTGCCGTGCCGTCGGCAACATAGATCTGGAACTGTTGGGGTGCTAGGACCTAGTTTAACAATTATGCATCCATCCGTGAGTAACTCTGTTCCGTCAGCACTCATCCACTCAGGACCTACTTATTCATACAGGTCTGTATATACATACCCATGTACAGTTGTTATATTATATCACATGCAATATTGTAAGTAATTATTGGACCTAGGCATTCACTCAGGAAGGCATATTAGTATCCTGCCAGTTGCACCTTTTCTCATTGCTTTTAGTATATCAAATGTGCAATAAGTGCAGTTGTCTGTAATTAAACCCTGCGCACTAAGGACTGTATTTTAAGGGAATTACTATTATTACCCCAATGATATCATACACACATTTAGCTATTAAAGTATCTCTTCCTGTCATTTACCTGTACAGTTTGTGTAAACATGCAAGTATTCACTTATCTGTAAATATAACTGTATACCTAACTGTACAGCTAATTTAACCATGAAAAATTTTCACTTACCTGTTCATTTACCCAGTCTGTCTATTAAGTAAACTATTATTACCCTCGCTCATATCATACGCATTAGCTACTGAAGTATTTCTCTGCCATCAACCTGTATAGTATAGTTAACCATCCAACATCCACCAATGTATAGTGTACATATTCAGCCAACCACTCATACTACGCAATGTCCTTTTATAGCTTTTTTTTGCACTCCAGATATCCTGTATTTCTATACTTTTTCATACTGCCGCTCTATGTATCATGTACCGTGTATCTGTCTTTTGTGTACTTTCGTTGTGGCATTTTGCACCTGCCCTGTGTTTTTGTTGTAGCTGCTTGATAATGAAATTTCCCCCCCGGGGGATCAATAAAGTACCTATCTATCTATCTATCTATCTATCTATCTATCTACACTACACATTTCTTGTTTTTTCACATAAACTGAAATCAGGCAAACTATTAGAATTTTTGCAACTAGGAAATGGCGGAGTGATTTCTGCAGAGTGCTTATTTTTTTCTATCAGTAATCCTAATGCTCCTTTCCAACTAAAGTACAGCCTTAATGTTAACTTTCACGGTAGATTGTCAGTATAACAACACAATTCACACAGGCCTGAAGGGATTTTCTGCCCTGCTGAGGCTGTGTAAGGTCGTCCCAGCTTTCATTTAATTTCCAAATCTCTCATCTCCAGCAGGCTAACCTGATCCAGCCCCAGCCCCAGCCGGAGATCTTTCCACTTCCTGGTGTCCAAGTAATGATTGTTAATGATGTCATCCGATCAGGAGGCGAGCGGCACGGCGTGGGCTGGGGAGGATGTGTGTGGGGGTTGGAGGGTGGTGTGTGTGTGTGTGTGTGTTTGAGAGTGGTGGTGGTGGTGGGGTATGTTATCATGAAGGAAGTAAGGGGATGGGGCAGAGGGGTAGGGGGCTTCAAGGACAATGAGCCCCAGTGTTCATAGCTATCATGATCCTCAGCCTCAATGCTCTTCCTATAACCAGACCAGACTGAGTCTCTCCAGACTGAGAGAGACATAGAGAGAGAGTGAGAAAGAGAGAGAAAGAGAAAGAAAGAGAAAGAAAGAGAGAAAGAGAAAGAGAGAGAAAAATATATAGAGAGAGAGCCATTGTGCTGCTGCCTCATCAGGCATCTCCCCTCCCCCATACCCACACCAGTCCAGTCTCCCACCCCCTTCATTAAGAACTGGGGCCCTTCAGAGATCTCTCTCCCAGTGCAGAGTGCAGGGGTCAGACAGAAATTATTGCTGGACCTCCTCCCCTTTAAGACTTAATCCATTCCAGCTTCAGGACAGGAGAATAGGCAGAGACAGAGACATGGATCCTGACCAGTGACCTTAACAATGGCCAGAGAGACTACTTAAAGGGGAGGGTCCTAACATCCACAGGTATTAAAGGGAGGGCCTATTGTCTGGTGACACTAATGATATTCACAGTTTGAATTTGAATTTGATAGATACAGGGAAATTAAGTGGATTGAGTATTAAAAAAATCATAAAGTACTAAACTGTTATCTCTCTCACAATGTCACTCTCTCCATCCCAGGGCTGGCAGCTAGCCTAGAGGTTAGAGCTGCAAGTCAGGAACTAGAGGGTTGGCAGTTTGAAACCTGGGTCTGATGGGAAAAATCTGTTGGGAAGTCAACTGTCAAGCGGAGGTTTGCTGGTATCAAATCCTAGATGCCATTTCCTGCTGTTGTACCCTTAAGCAAGGTGCTTAAGCCCCCTACAACGGCAGCGCCCTCACCTCTCCAAAACCTATGTGTGTCTTTAGGTTGGGTTAAAAGGGGAAGTCAAATTTTAGTTGGACCTTGTGTGCAATTGACAAATGAAGTGATCTTAATCTTATCTACACTATATATAAAAAAAAGTATGTGGAAACCCCTTCAAATTAGTGGATTCGGTTATTTCAGCCACACTCGTTGCTGACAGATCACACAGCCATGCAATCTCAATAGACACAAATTGGCAGTAGAATGGCCTTACTGAAGAGCTCAGTGACTTTCAACGTGGCACCATCATAGGATGCAACCTTTCCAACAAGTCAGTTCCTCAAATGTCGGCACTGATAGAGCTGCCCTGGTCAACTGTAAGTGATGTTATTGTGAAGTGAAAATGTCTAGAAGCTACAATGGCTCAGCTGCTAAGTGGTAGGCCACACAAGCTCGCATTGCTAAAGCGGGTAAAAAATGGGTTTCCATGGCCGAGCAGCCTCACACAAGCCTAAGTTCATCATGTGCAATGCCAAGCGTTGGCTGGAGGGGTGTAAAGCTCACCACAATTGGACTGGAGCCATGGAAACGCGATCTCTGGAGTGATGAATCACGCTTCATCATCTGGCAGTCCGACGGATCTGGGTTTGCCAGGAAAACGCTACCTGCCACCATGCATAGTGCCAACTGTAAAGTTTGGTGAAGGAGGAATAATGTTCTGGGGCTGTTTTTCATGGTTCGGGCTAGGCCCCTTAGTTCTCGTGAAGGGAAATCTTAATGCTACAGCATACAATGACATTCTAGACAATTCTGTGCTTCCAACTTTGTGGCCACCGTTTGGGAAAGGCCCTTTCCTTTTTCGGCATGACAATGCCCCCATGCACAAAGCAAGATCCATACAGAAATGGTTTGTCGAGATCGGTGTGGAAGAACTTGACTGGCCTGAACAGAGCCCTGACCTCAACCCCATCGAACACCTTTGGGATCAATTGGAACGCCGACTGCGAGCCTGGCCTAATCGCCCAACATCAGTGCCCGACCTCACTAATGCTCGTGTGGCTGAATGGAAGCAAGTCCCTGCAGCAATGTTCCAACATCTAGTGGAAAGCCTTCCCAGAAGAGTGGAGGCTGTTATAGCAGCAAAGGGGGACCAACTCCATATTAATTACCATGATTGTGGAATGAGATGCTCGAGGAGCAGGTGTCCAGATACTTTTGGTCATGTATTTCTACAACGGCTGAACAATGTTTCATTGTATTAACCCAGATGACATGAAACTAGGTTGTTTGTTATAGATTCATATAAAAGCTGTGTCACTCGCACACTGGCTGTGATGTTTAATGATTTCCTCCACAAACATCCAGGACGCTGGGCATCCTCATCATAACTACTGATAGTACTAATGCAGTGGTATAGTGGCTGTTAAAGGCCCGGCTATCACCGTGATAAGTGATGCTTATCATCCTCACTCCGGCAGGATTTGTTTCACTTCTTTATTGCCCCTCCAATACATGAACAGATAAACCTTCTCAACGTCCTAATGTCCTCTATGATGCCTGTATGATCAACCCTTTCTCCTCCTCCTCTTCTCTTCTGTCTCCCGTTATTTTCTGATGATTGCTACATTGTCTGAGGGGTCAGTGGGTAACAAAGGTGGCCCTTGGCCCCTGTATGGGAAGCCGTGTCTGAGGAGACAGACACATAAAGCTGGGGTCCCCCTCCACCCTCCACCCTCCACTGCAGCATCCAGTCTGTAATGACACGGTCAGAATAGGCTGTGGACTCTGGGGGAATGACCTCTGGTGACCCCTGGTTCCAGAACATGACCTGGACACTGTGGCGGGGGTGGGGGGCTCCGTCTGATTGTGACATTGCCCAGCGTAGTGACCTTCAAACAGGCCACAGCTGATGGCCAGCCCTCTCGGAGCACCCATCTGTCATGCTACCGAACTGCACTACCCTCCAGGGGTGTGATGGTGGACTGGACGCTCCATGGTAGAGCTGAAGCCCATAAGGCTGGAGATGGGATCCTAAAGAAGCCTATAGGATACACATAATTTCACATTTCATAATGATATTGTGGCTGTTAATGTTCCATGAAGGACAATGGACTGAAATAAGCATGTTACATTACAGTGTGGATAGAATTTTGGTTGAATCTGTGATAGCAATGTTTACACAGTCTTTTTTTTTTTTTTTTTTTTACAAACTACCACCCAAGTGAACACAAACTACACTAACCTATAAGAGGAGTCTACTTGATAATAGTGTTTTTACAGAACCACAAACCCTACTGTGGGACTTTTTGTTTGACCACGTGAACATTTTTTAATACGTAAATATCAAATTGAATTGAAGCTATTGTTTCCCAAAAACATGACCCAAGAAATGTTCAGTAACAATCTTGGTGTGAACCTCTTTTGATAATTGCCATTAATACACCATTACAGCTTTTTAAGTATTGTTTAATACCCCACGTACTTCTCTAACCCGAGACTGAGGTAAGTGATCAATATCCAGATACAGCGTGTTTTGGAGGGAAAAAAGGCTTAAGCGAAGGGTAAATGGAGACAAACTTTCTGTCAAAGTAGTAAAATACATCTAGAAAATGTGTGGCAAATCAGTCACAGATGTGTATGTTTATAAAGATAAATTGAATTAAAGTAAAGTCGTACTTGCGAGCCCTGGGTCCTGGTTCTCTCTCTCTAATCAGGACGCTGGTGATTTAACTGGCTTCAACAGGTAATGCTATTTAAGAGGAACCACGACAGGCTCCAGGAAATGAAACACGGCCGCCGAACATCGTTTGGAGTGGAGGACTTCACTGTTTTCCTCTCAAATTCCCCCCTTAAGTCCCCCCCCCCCCTCATTTTCCTACTCAGAACTAACTAGAGAAAAACTAATTAAGAGTCTGAATGGAATTCTCTCTGTGGAATGTCCGCTGTATCTGTTACTTGGCTAGCCGAACCTGAGCCCCCTCCCCAATGTGGTTACACACACATACACGCACACACAGACACACACACACAAACACACACACACACACACACACACACACACACACACACACAGACCCCGGCACAAGACTTCACCATGGCGCCTCACCTGATAGAGGGTGGGGGGATGTGAAAAGGACCACCCCACTCAAGAGGGACCTCAAGACCACACGGGATCTTCTGCTCCGGTGTTTTGTCACTGTCAAATCACTAATTGGATGGCATCTCATTAAGATGATTTTTATTCACTTCCTTATCAGAGCGATTGTTTGTGAGAAATGGCTTGGGCCCGCTCTGTCCTATGGCACAGCTGTGGACACATTTGACTTGTGTTTCCTGGCTCCATGAGGAGACACTGATGTTTTGAGGCCCAACTTATTAACTGCTTCATTTCAGGTGAAAACTAATTTGGTCATTGATTTGATATGGATGAATTGACTTTCTATGATTCACAAAAATGCAAGCGCATTTTGTCCTGTCTGGTACGCTTGCACACACACACACACACACACACACACACACACACACACACACACACACACACACACACACATACACAGTCAGTTGAGCGCACACACACACCTCTTCCATCTTGGCTGTGGCTGCCGACTCCAGAGAGGGAAGAGGTAGAGAGTATCTCCTCTCTGGCTGCTTCCTGGAATTCTTCCCTCTTTTGAACTGAGCAGACCTGTGCATCTGCCAGGAGGATGTGGACCTGGGGTCATTATAAATAGTGTCAGATCCTCACTCAGCAGCTCAGAAGCCCAGCAGTGCTAACTCATTGTTCCTCCCAGAACAACAGGTCCCTCCACAGTGATACAGTGGGTCAGAGAGGCACCATCCAGCTTTCACGGTTTAAGAGGAACCACTATCACCTGACCCAGGCAACCCTAGCGACACCAGCTAGCCCAGCCAATAGGACCCTCTCACCGCTCCCTCCGCAGGCTGGCCTTGCCTGGCGTGGGGAAAGTCTTTTAAATAATGCCCAGTCAGTTCAGCCATTTTTCACCTTTGTCTAAAAATACAATGGGGGCCTGAAGATAGAGAGTTCTCTCAAGAATCACCGGAACAGGCAACTGTGACTGCGGCTAAAAATACTGGGCAGTGTGTGAAGAAGATAAAGGCTATATGCGACAAGCCTAACAAAGCTTTGCTGACTTTCAAGTACAAGAACAATTGAACAAGCACTTTCAGGGTGGTTTGATACACACTGTTCGCCGGTGGATAGACTGCGAAACAGGATGTCCACAATTTTTCTTCATTTGGACAACTGGGGACTGATATAATTCAGCACAAAAAATGAATGATAACATTTGGAGAAATAATGTTGGCTAAAGACCAACAAAAACCTAAGAAGGAAAGCTGTTTTTCAGCTGAGTTATGCTAACATGGCGTGCAGTAGCAAATAAAAAGAAAAGCCCCAATTGACTGCCTACCTTCCACTATATTATATAGGTCTCCACCTTCTACCAGTGTCTGTTACACATATCTAACTGTCACTCTGTAAGAAAGTGAGAGAGAGAGTGCAAGAGAGAGAAAGCAAGAGAGAGAGTGAGACCAACCGTGTGCGAGAGAGAGAGAGAGAGAGACTGTGTATATGAGAGAGTGTGTGCAATGTGAGCTTGTGCCTGTGACCCCTCATCTCATCGATTCAGACAAGAAGAACTGGAGTTAATTACCTTCAATTTTCTCCCAGCCGTCACTCTCCAGTTCTCTCCTGGATGATCGTCTCTCTCTCCCCTTCATTCTCTCCACCAGGGAGGAGGTGTATGTATTCAAGGCCAAACTGTTTGTGGTAGTTGTGGCGCTAGCCAACCAGGACTCCGCCATCTGTAATCTGATTTCAATAGCTGAGTCTTTAGAGGGACTGTATTGCATTAGTGGAAACCAAGACTGTTCTCAGGGCATATCTGCCGGTTTTCACTAACAGAATAATTTTTGTAGCAGATAATTAACGTGGCAGGTTAGGAGAATTAACATGGCAGGTTAGGAGAATTAGGTTAAGGTTAGGA